>SSNP01000169.1:129567-189567 GCA_006937955.1 Pachypanchax playfairii
CTTTAAAAATCAGACAATGTGATTTTCTGGATTTTTTTTCCTCATTTTGTCTCTCATAGTTGAGGTATACCTATGATGAAAATTACAGGCCTCTCTGATCTTTTTAAGTGGGAGAACTTACACAATTGGTGGCTGACTAAATACTTTTTTGCCCCACTGTACCTCGAATGGAGGGACCTGGACTTTCTCTAAACCTGAACCCCATAGAAAACTTCTGGGATCAGCTGAGTCTCCATGAAGAGGCTCATAACTCTGAACCCCAGAAGGACCCGAGGACCTTCAACAAGAGTGTGATGTCACGTCTCAGCAGACAAGTCGACTCTTGAACAGCATCAAGCTATAATTGATACTTGAGGTCACGTGACTGAGACACCGTCATGTTTTGTTGTGGTTTACTCACTGCTGTGGTTGGATGTTGTTTCAATAAATAGTTTGATGAAGAAATCACCATCACATGCTTCTACTGAAACGTTCTACTCCCATGATGCATCACTGTAGTCTGAACTTCTCACACAGATTTCACCCGAAAGCCAAATATCCCAAACTTTTTGTGAATCGTGTATTTCAAACAAAGATGGAACGTTATTATTCCTGTTGAAGCCAACAAAGAAACGTGACACGTAACCATCCTAAAATCACTGAGCTGCAGCTTTCCTTCAAAATAAGAAGCCAGGAAGTGAGGGAGAGAGTTTCAAATTAAAACAGAGATCACCTGCTGGAATTTTAAGAAATCAAAAGAAGTTTAAACATTTTGTAAAATATATTTTTGTGTTTTAGAATAAAAAAGGAGAATCCTGTAGATTCCAGTTTCTGTAAGAATTCTGATCTAATTTAGGACGGAGAAAAACAAAAACCTTGAGCAGGCAGCAGCTGACAGGTCAAAGGTCAGACTGAGTCACAGGAACTGCTCACACCTGCTCTGAGCAGAGAATCACCTCCTGACATGATGGATCAGTGACAGCTGAACGCTGAAGGGGAGAATCCTGGTGTGCGAGGCAACAGATGGTCGATCAGAACAACATGAAGCGTCAGATCTCTGCTGCTGATGTAACAACCGCTTTAATCTCCTCGTCAGTTTCAGACCATTTACCATCTTTAAAAACAGATCGCTGGCCCGCTGATCTGAAATCAAACAAAAATGAACTCTGAGTTTCTCCCAGCAGTACGGACGAGAGTTCTGTTTATATCTGAGGACAGAACTGAAACCTGGATTTAATCCTCCATCTACTTGTCGTTTCACTGTTTCTTTATAAAGATGCAACGCAAGTTAAATAAGTTGAAGTCTGCTTCAAAGAAAGCCACATACTAAGAAAAGGTCGTCACTTCTTCTTTAGTTTTAATCTTTGAGCTCCACGAGCCACAAACAGCTGCTCTGTGGTGAATGTTTTTAAAGGGACCCTCCCCGACGTCCGACTCTTCACAGCAGAAGCTCTGCTGAACCGCTGCAGCCTGCAGAGCTCTGAAACCTCCACCAACAACACAACTCGGCGGAAGTGCTAAAAATACAGCCGTGCTGAGTCTGCCTGTTGCTGTAACGCAGCGTGGAAACAGTTTCCTGGGTTTCCACTGATCGCTGCGTCACATCATCAGGAAGCAGGTGAAACTTCACAGAAGGTGAAGGATGTTCCTGGATGTGGTCTTTTACATCAGGTTCAGGTGTGATTTACCTGTTCCACCAACAAAAACCCACAAATCAAGATGTTTGAACTGCAGCTGGGATTAATGCAAACCGTAAATCTGTCATTTTTCTGTAACACGTTCATGCACATGTGATGACATCACAGCTCAGAGCTTTTTGTAAAAACGCAGATTTAAGGAAATCTCAAATTCTACAGCCGTGAAACTGAAATAAACTTTTACATCAACTCAGTATTTTATGTTCTGATAACAGAGTTGTGACTGATAAAGATAAAAACAACAGAGATTTGAACTTTTCAAGTTGCATCTTCATCGTCAGCACATGAAGTTTCTCCAGATCCTTCCAGCAGTTTGATAATTCAAAAATACTTTATTTATTCCCAAAATTAGATGCTGTAGTAAGTGTTGGAGCTGAAGAAGCTTCTGACTGGAGACACTCTGCTGGTCAGTTACTCTGTTGTGAAGATGATGATGAAGATTTTCCATTTTACTGCAACCAACTCAAGAAGATCCAGATCAGTTCCAGAACAGAACCAGACTTCTTCACGTCTCTTCACCTTCAAACATGACCGACTTTTTAAATAAAAGAAAAAAACCAACACAAATCATTTACAAAAACTGTATTTGCAAAAAAAAAAAAAAGAAAAAAAAAGAAAAAGGAATTACTTTGACAGTGAAGTCTATGTTTTACCAGTGAAATTTACAGAAACATGTTGGTGCAGTCAGACAAAACATGAGTGATGCAACAAAATCAGCTTTTAAACAAGACGTGAAAATTTTACCCCAAAATATTCCAAAGAGTTGCCTCGTTGGTTGCTGGGTGTCGAGATGATCAGAGTCCAATCAGGTTCAGGATCCTGCAGAAGCTGCTCAGGAAACTAAACCCCAGAACATAAAATCACCCAAAACGCCAAGAGCATCAAACATGAGGAATGCAGAGTTTTACTGTAAATTAACCTCAGATAGAAGAGATGCATCATGGGAGTCTGCTCTCAAACGTCAGTGTTTACAAAATAAAACATTAAGGCAAAAATAAAAAAATTACAAACAGACATAAAGCAGATTTAAACATAAAAACAATCACAGCAGTGAAACAAAAATATTTTCACATTAATAAAGAAAAGTTGGGTTAAAACTCGACGTGTTCCATCGATCTCACTACAGCTGATGGAATCAGAGTTAAAGAAAAACAAATAAGGTTTGTAATAGTTAAAATTTAAGCTTAGTGATGAAATCTAGTTGTGTAGGACGCAGAATGAGTCATTATATTATAAAAAGTGTTCTCTGTGTCAAAATAGTGTTATTTTAAACTATAATCTGTTTCTCTGTAGATCCATCTGATTATCTATGATCAATACTCAATAATTTAACAAGTAATCTAGATTCAAAATGAGGAAATCGCTTTAAAAACCGAAACCTGGAGAGTTTTAAAGTGTTTTAACAACCTACAGAAAGATTTCTCTGCAGCTGATTGTCCATCGTTTCATGTCCACGTGTTTCTCATTATGAGAAATTTGTTGAAATATCTCGGCTTGTTCGTCTCTGAGTCATTTGGCTGCTTCACATCCAACCACAGAACAGATTCAGGATCTGATAGAGGAAAACTTACAGTCTGGAAAGCTGCCAAAGAGGCAAAGTACCAAACGCCTACGACTAAAATCCAACAAGCAGCTCAGGCCTGGACACAAAAAAGAACCAATAATCTGAATTTAAGGTTTCAGGGAGTGAGAATTATATAATTATCCTTTAAAGCTGGTTAAAAAACAGGAGATTAATTTTATTTTTCACTTTCACAGATTCTGTTTAGAGTTTATCTGAGTGAACGTTGTCCACGATTAAAACTCGATTTAACAGAAAGACGTTTTGAAGTGAATTTTAATGTCCTAACGCAGATACCTGGCGGTTCTTCTCTTCAACATGAGCTTTGCAGAAACTATGAGCTTGAATTATAAAATTCCTGAATGATTAATCTTCTATTCTTGTCTGCTGTTTCTCTCTGTATAAACACTTCCTGTTAGTGTGTCTATCTTTATTTAAATGAGTGATTAGACGACGCTGCACAGCAGAACATGGAGAAAATCCACGATAATGTCCAGCGAATGTGCTGCAGCATCAAACAGCAACAGGTTTCAAAACAGCCTGGAAGCATGAAATGAAGCAGAGCAGCAGAGAGAGAAGAACGTATCTGTAGTTTATGTTCGAGTCTCAACATGTTAATCATCTCAGACATGTTGACTTCATCTTCTGGAGAAACGAGCATCACCACGAAGAATAAAGTTAAATTCATTAGTTTGGAGATTATCAGGGGCATTTTTGGATTAAATATTTACAAAAGTATATTGTGGACATGTTTTTGTACTTTAGTTGTGATGTGAATATTAAGTATTCCTGTCGGCAGAGTAAATGACTAAAACGTTTTGCAAAAGGGGAAGAACTTAATGTTGCACTTTATAACTGCTGATTTAAAAGTGTTTCCTGTTCTGAGACCATGTTTAATCTGATCCATTTAAGAGGGAATTAAAATATAATCTCTGAAAAGCCGTTTCTCCAGATTTCCTGGAGGGTCATTCAGACTTACAAAGACCTGCTGTTTGCTGCTTTAATGAACTCAGATTACGAGCTGAAGGAGTTCATCACTAACGAGGGATTAATTAGACGAGTCAGTCCATCACATCAGCAGCTGAATGTTGCAGAACAGTTAAAAAAAAAACTGATGATCATTGCAGAACAGAAATAACTCACCAACTTCCAAGTAAGAAGCTTGGGGTTTTTTTAGTTCCGTTTCTAAATTAAAAATAATTAAATTAATATTCAAACGTGTTGTACAGCCTACTCTTCTAAAATACTAGATTAACAACCAATAAAAATAATCCAGGAATGAACTCGTTTGGATTTAGTGTTATGGGACAGTATGTGCTGTACGATCAAGGGTCAGAAGGAAATGAACCAGAAGTGCAGCTTTAAATGCATCTGTGCTTAAAAATCCTCACATTTCACTCTAAACTAAAGCAATAAAACAAAGAATAATAAAAACAATCACAGAGCAGAGATGGTGACTGATCAGAGCGGATTAACTCTCCATGTTCGTAGAACTTACACAGAAAAAATAACCCAAAAAAATAAGTGAAAGATCTTCTGCTACTCCAGTGTTTAGCTCTTAACTTAGTGTACGTTTGCTTGTTTACAAAAGAAAACTACAATATTTATGGCTACAAAAGTAAATCTGACTTGTCTGGGAGTTCAAAGGTCGCCTCTCTCAGTAGTATCTTCAGGGCTGTGATGAACGTAGCGTCCAAGTTTAAGAGTGTCATCGAGAGAAGAGTTTGTAGGAAAAGTTCAGATTGTCCAGAAAGGAATTAAAAAGTTTCTCCATCATTGAGTCCTTCAAATCATCCGACTGGGGTGCAAAACAACATGCTGACCAAACTCCAGCTGCTGTTTGAACACAAAACATCAGCCTGAATCCGACCAGCTCTTCAGATCCAACAACAAACCCCCACAGAGAAGCTGCTGCTTCCTGCTCCTTCAACACAAACCAGCCATGAAACACATTCACTCACACGTGCACGCGCACACACACACCATCTTATTGCCTCTTATTTAGGGAACACACTCCCCACAGTTCAGTGACTCACATTAGATAAAGAGAATACTCCTGCACATCTGCTTCACGAATCACCACAGTGTTCTAAATGCTTTGTATGAAGACCGGCTCGTCCTTCAGTGTGCAGGAGTATTCTGGTCCACCTGAGTCCCCTTCAGAGTCCGGAGGTCTTCAGTGTCTCGTTCATCTCATCTCATCCTGTTCTGACGCATCAGAGGGACGATGCAGGACGGCGGACCCGCCTTCTGCAGGAAGGGGTGTTTGAGAAGCTCGCTGGCCGTGGCGCGCTGGGCTGGATCACGCACCAACATCCGGTCCAGGAAACCTTTGAGGAGGGGGGAGACCTGGGAGAAACAGAAAACATGTTTGAGACAGATGAAATATTCACTCATAGCTTCAAAAAACGTTTTAGAACTTGTCTTATTAAATAAATAAAAAATATTTCAGTTTGAGCATTTTTATGTTCTACTGGGAATAAAGTGTGTTTGAGATTTACATCACTTTCTGATTTAATAAATCTAAATGTTTTAAGAATCAAGGTTGTATAAAAGACATGAGAGTTAGAAATAAAATATCTCGAGACAATAGACACATGATGAATCCTTAATAAAATCTTCACTAAAGGAAACAAGAATTTATTTTCTAATTTAATTCCAAGTTCAAACATTTAATTTAATATTTTCAGTATTTTTGTAGAATCTGGTGTTTTTTGAGTCTTTAATCTGATGAAATATGGAGTTTATTGTTAAATATTAAACTAAAAGCAGAATCACTTGTTCTGCAGGTTAAAAACACCTGAAGCAGTTTGTTTCGATACAGGAAGTGATTTCAGGAACAAAGATGGATTTTCAAATTCACAGATAATTACACGGATCATTTCCACATTTCACTTTAACTGTATTTCTATCAGAGCTAAATAAAAGAAACAACAAAGTTAAAGACTAAATATATAAAACCTAATTTTGTTTCGTCTTTGATGTCACTATTAGTATAAAATTTCTCAATTTAATTCATGTTTTAATAGAATTACACACAAATAAACCATTTTTATATATAAACTTTATAGCAGGACACTAGAAACTGCATGTTAAAATTTGCAGCGTACTCATGTCGCCGTCCAGCTGACGTTCAAATACCACAAAAAGAGGAACGACTCAACGGATTAATGAAACCGCCTGCAGACGGGCTGCACGCAGAGCCGTCGGTTCTGCTTTCACGAAACACAGACCAACATTTTTAAAACTACAAGAAAAAACATATATATTAAAATTGAATGAATGAATGAATGAATGAATGAATGAATGAAAAAAAGACAAATTGTAATTGTTATTTAATTTCTCATTGTGGAAACAAAAACTCACATTTAGAGCAAATAAAATTTAAATAAATCAAACTTTGTTTATTTTACAGAGAACTGGTATTTAATTTATCAGTTTTCTATTAAAGTTAAACAGCTGATTGACTCTACTATCTGATGTTTAAATACATTTCTAAAGACATAAAAATTAAATGGTTTCATCATTAGAAGAATAAAAGTTAGAAAGCAGATCTTTTTATTTTTGTTACTTTCATCTGTGTCTCATATTTCTGGTTTATTCTGCTATTTTTATCCTATAATAGTGACGTTAGTCAGGATGGTGGGTGCAGACAGACACACATGCATTACTGCTGTTACTTCTTTCTTTGAATGACTCAACCAACTCATTTAACTGATGGTGCAGTTTTTAACAGGTTCCTTAAATCAACATGTTAAAAACTCTTCTAAAGGTTTTCTGTGTAGAATCAAAGATTTCAAATTGTTCTGTTTATTTACTTGTAATTTTACTTGAAAACAGGACAGAGAACAAAAATCCATCCTTGTTTTTTTTTTTTTTGTACCTTGTGCAGGTTCTTCAGTTTGGGCGGCATGTTGTCTCGGATCATCTTCATGGCTTTGAGCGGTGGCTCGTTGAAGTAAGGCGGCTCTCCATCCACCATCTCTATGACCATGATCCCCAGAGACCAGATATCCACCTGCACGCATCGAAACAAGCAACAGGAAGTGACTATCAGACACAAATCAAAGGCCTCGAAGAAGGAATTAATATCCCCAGATAGTTTTAAAACTTGATCAGATGAAGATGCGCATGTTATGATTACTGTTTCATTACAATCCATCCAGGGATTCACACACCTACAGGTAAAAACATGACTCGCCTTACATCTGCAGGTAAACAGTGGGTCTTACCTCTGGTCCATAAGGAAGTCTGGATATGAGCTCCGGCGCCATCCAGTACGGCGTTCCAACCAGAGACTTCCTCCTCTGGACTTCCTTTGACACCTGAGCACAGAAACCAAAGTCTGACAGCTTCACCTGAAGGAAAGAGAGACACAGCAACGTTCATCATGTCACATGTGCAGCTTTAAAATCACATTTTACAACTTCTTCAATAAATATTTGACTTTTGATACTTGTGAAATACGCAGAAAACTTTTTCAGTTTCAGCTGTAAAAAAATGTAATTTCAGGCACCACTTCCCTTTTTCCAACCTTTGAGTTTTCACACACACACTCACACACACACACACCGGGATGACACTCAGGTTTTGCAGCTATCTACTTCTTTCTCAGAAAGTTTATGCATGACCGATGAAGTAGATATTCCGAGTTTACCATAAGGCTGAATGCTCGCATCATACCCAGAAAGAGAAATGAAACAAATTAAATTTGGGATGTGCTTCTCACATAAACAAACACTCCCTCATAGCAACAGCAGAGCATGACCTTTATAAGTCTCTAAACTCTGCAGGATACGACCAACAAGACTCCTCAATCCAACACTGATGTTTACAATCACAAAATAAATGAGATATCTGGTGTTATCAGTCATGAGGAGAGCGCTCGGTGAGCAGGTGCATCAGAAAACCCCAGACACACCCAAACTTCTGCTGAGAAACATTCAGACTTGGTTGGGTGTGTTTCCCCTGCCAGACCAAACCACAAACTCACACCCAGTTACAACAACACGCAGCTGGCTGTGAGAACCGAAGACCACTAACAAGTCTTCCCGTAATCAAACTAAAATTTATAAAAAGACAATAATTAGACTGAGAAATTTGCATCAAAATATGTTTAAATATAATGAAAGTGTGAAGCTGCTCGTATCTTTCTCACACTGGGCTTTAAAAGTGTTTGAAGCAGCAAGACGATCATTTTACATCACAAGATTAAAGATGTTACTGTGACTAAACACGTCCAAGTCATAAAACCAAGTTCACCCATCAGGGCAGCAAACGTGTCACTAGCATGTTGTTTGACCAGGTGGAGAACAACAGCAGGTAGAAATAACTGCATGTGTAGTTTTAATCTGCACCTGATGAATGACTGACAGATGGTAAATCAGTAGCTAAACCCAAAACACAAGCAGCATTTGTTAAACCTCGTTAAATCAGAACACCTGATGAACCTGCGGCTGAAACTTCCACTTAGCAGAAAACAGCAGAACCTGAGAGAACCGACACCGTTACAATAACTCGACCTTTTGTTGTCCATCTACACTGACTGAGACGTTACACTTCCAACATTAGTGCAAAAATCCTGACTGTCACACACAAGGAGCTGAGTTGCTATGCAACCACGCTGGTTTCATTTTCTGCAGAAAGCAGAAACTTGCTCGTTGCCATGCAGGAAGTGATCTGCTATCTGCCTTGGCTCAACAAGAACAGTTTACAGAGTGGTATTCTGTGTGTGTGTGTGTTTATTCACCTTTTCCTTTACATTTTAAACAGGTTAGCTGAGTTTTTGTATCCGTGATGGCTGTCTGATTGACCTCTTTGTACATTAATACAACATGTATCAGTATAATTATGTCAGCGCTATCAGTGGAGCAGTTAGCAAGAAAGTCCCAGGTTCGAAACCCAGCTGGGACCTTTCTGCATGTTTACTACAGGAACTCTATTGTTTCTCCTCTCACAGACTTAAAACATGGATGTTAAATTAAGTGCTTGGTGCTCAGTGATGGACTGGCAACCTGTCCAGGTGTAACCTTCCTCTCACCTGATGGAGACAGGTGCCAGCCCCCACATGACCCTGTATGGGAACAAGCGGGTGTGTAAAGTGGTGTAAGAGAAACTGCTGTTTGTTTTGTTTCTGTAAAACCACATACTGATAAACCCTCGTTATTACTGATCAGCTCAGTTTCATTTAGTTTGTAATTAAAAAGCCACAAACTAATTTGACCGTGTGAACTTGTTTTTTCAAAAAGGTGAGGTAAAAAAAGTTTGATTACAAAATTAAGAGTCAAGATTTCCTAAAAATGTAACAGTTTGTACCCGGCCATCGTGAGTGAGAAGGATGGAGTCACTCTTTATATCTCTGTGGATCACGCCCTGATCGTGCAGGACAGACAGCGCCTTCAGGACAGACAGACACACGGTGGCAATCTGCTCCTCGTTCATCCTGAAGAGAAAAGAAAACAACACAACACTCGTAAAGTGCATCACATCTGGTTATATCAATTCAATAACTTTGATTCTGGTTCCCCTCACAGCTGATTGTCTCACGCGAGTCTAAATCACAGATGGATTAAAAGTTTTGCACTTTGTGTTTATATCTAACAGACTGAGTCACCATTAACAACATAAAACATTTTATATCTTGTGTTGATAGGGGTCAAAGCAGTGTGTGTAGAACACGTTGTGTAACGTCGCCCTCTAATGGACAAAAACACTTTTAACTGTTATTCATGAAGCATGTAGAACCAGAACAGGCCGACAAAGTGAAACTTTCCGGCGTTAGTCTGGATTGTGTTTGTTATCGAGACTTATTTTTGTCAGAAACTAAAGTGCAGCTGAACCAAGATGCAGAAAAACAAACCTGCCAGTCAGTTTTTACTGTTCACGCAGCGCGATAGGAACAACTATCATTACAACTGTTTTACTTTAAAAACATCTGTATCCAAATCCTACAAAGATAAGGTAAAATAAGGACAGGTATGTCACCGTGACAGGTGTCTAAATTTCATGCTCAGTTGAATATTTTAATATGATTCATGCTTTAAAAAGTTCAGGAAACTGAAGCTGTTAAATCGTCACAGTAACAAGATGTTTCGTGTGAAGCTCATTTGACGCAGACATGTTTGGAATTTTAACACATCAATTTGGAAAATAAAGGACTTATTGTGATTGGTTTATCTTTAGATTATATTATCTCACTGTTATTCATGCTGATTAAAATAAAAAGTTTAATGTCTGTGTTTCTTTTGTCACCTTGTGTGCGTTACGATGTCAGTGAGGGCTCCGCCCTCCAGAAACTCCATGACGACCCAGAGTTCATCTCCCACCAGGTAACTGTTGTACATCTCCACCACGTTCTCATGGTGATAGTCCCGCATGATCACCACCTGCAATCACCAAGAAAAAACACAGAGATCCTGTCAGGGAGGCAGCGCCACTGATGTGGATAGGAAGAGGAGCCGGACGCTCTTTTAACCACAGAAACCCTCAAACCTCAAGTTTTACTGACAAACTGGTAAATAAGTAGCAAATTTACTGATATTATCAACCAACACTAATATACAAATATTTTATTCCTTTTTTACTAATATTGATACATCTTCAGAACCGCGTTCAGCTGCATCCAGCCACTCAGCTGCTCTCAGCTAAAACATTCTCAAAAGCATTTCTGCTTCTTGCTTTTTCACAATATTGTGAAATACAGATTTTCACCCAAAAATCTGACAGAAAGTTTCCACTACAGATCCAGATTTCTGATTTGAAACCCCAGTCATCCATCAGTCTGTGTTTTTGGAGACAGCTCAGTGTTTATGCAGATTCCTGGTTGCACAACAGCTCTTTTTAATTTCACTCGTATTTTCTGTGTTTCTGTAAAACAGATGTTGCTGCTCATCTAATAAATCACTTATTTACCTCGTTGAAGAGAAGTTCTCTTCGCTGTTGTTTCCTCAGGTCCATCTTCTTCACTGCTACCAGTTTTCCTGTTGTCTTCACCGTGGCGATGCACACAATCCCTGTGGACCCCTCACCAATCTTAATGTAGTGGTCCAAGTAGGTTCGCGGGTCACCAGGATCAACCACCATCTGTAGGGCAGCTCTGAACTGCTCGTGGGAAACTCTCTGAGGTTCCCTCTGTGGGGACCGGCCCTGAGGCGGCACACCGGATGCTGGGGGTACGGCGGGAACCGGAGGCCGTGGGGCTGGGACGTTGGGGTGGGGGGTGTGTGGGTGCTGGGGAGCCTCAGGGTTCAGGCTGGGCTGGGACGTGTGGTGAGGGTACTGGGGGTTTCCTGGGGGCTTGGAGTTGGAGGAACCTCGAGTGGAACTGCTTGAAGGTCCGTTCTGAGGAGATGATTCATGGTGCCGAACCACCTGGAAGACAAACAGGGTCCAAACAGAACTTCATACAGTTAAGATTCAGATCCAGCAGATTAAATTCTCTGAATCTTTTTATTTTCTTTCTAGTTGTAAGAAAAACTGAAGCCTCTTCAATTAAAAAGGAGATTAATCCACCAGACAAGATCTTTTTTTTTTTTTTTAGAAAAACTATTTAGGATCAAAATATTCTGTCAAATTTGGAAAATATGAACACATGAATTAATTCACTCATTCACAGGTTTTAATATTAAGGAAAAATCTCCAACGGACTTGTTTTTAATTCATTTATAAATATTAATCTAAAACAATCCCTGAACAGTAAAAAGTCGGATCAGTTTTCACCCGCCTCCCAGTTCCCATCCAAGCTGTTTCCTGTATGTCCATGTTTGTCCTACCTGTCCTGTGGGGCTGCGTCCACCTTCGCTGTCTGTCCTCGGGTAGGTGTTAAATGGTCGTGTGGACTGTTGGACAGTCTTCCTCACACCTTCAGTCACTGGCAGGTTTGGGGTTGGGATGTTGGGTCCTGACAGAGGCCTCTTGTCCCGGGGAGACTGAGGACTGCCTTCCCGTGTCACATAGCTGGACTTTGGTCTGTGGTCTCCAGGCTGGTCTCTGCGAACTACATGCTCCTGAAGAAATGAAGGAATAATTGGAAATGCAATTGCATAAACCTCGATGTACAGTGTGTTATCAGAGGAATATTAGCTCATCACGACACATTACGGGGAAATAAATCAGATTTATGTGGAAAAATAAGTTGATCAGAAGTTGAAATACTAAAGAGAAAGAGGCATGAAACAGAGAAGTGTGTGAATCCTTTAGTTATCTGGATACCTGGTCCCGAGGATCCCTGTCTCTGAGGGGGGCAGGAAGGTGGCCTGAGCCGGTCTTGTCCCTGTGGACCTTGCTGGGCTCTTGGCCCCGAGGCTGCTGCTGGGGCCGACCTTGAATGTACTCGTCTCTCTGAGGATGGACTGCACGTTGACCATGGAAAGGGTCTCCTCCAGGCTGGTGGTCTTGCCTGTGTCGATCTCTGAGAACCAGATGGAAGTTTTTAGTATAAATAAGCGTTTGAATCCTTTATGTGACTCAGGTGAATCAGTTTAGATTCTCACCTCTCTTGTCTGTCTGGGTACGAGTACTGTCTGTGGTGAGGGTCTCCATTCTCCTGCCCGCCTCCACCTGAAGAGCTCGAGTGCTTGCGAGGCTGAATGGGAGGACTGCCTCGCTGTGGGGAGTTCGGCTGAGTCACACGCATGGTGTTAAACTCATCCAGCAGCCATATCAAAGCGCCGTCTGCTCCCATCTTGGTGCCACGAACAATCGTCTGAACATTTCAGGAGAAAGAAAGAAAAACAGGAAAACATTCAGGTTTTTTTATCCCAGTCAACCAATCAGTAAAAATCTTTGATCATGTCGTACTGAAAACTCAACTGTTCATAAATCTGCATCCATTTTTTAAATGACATTCTTTTATTCAACACAAATATCAAACATGTCATCAAAATCCTCTAAATATAAATCTATTATTTGAATATTTCTTCATCCCACCTTTCGTGGTTCTACGTTAGTGGTCACAGTCACATCGATGAAAGGTTTGGGTCTCTGGGCCGTGTCCTCGATGAGTGATTGCCATTGTCGAGGTAACCCAACAAACTTTTGCTCCTGCTCGTCAAAATCTGTGTGTACGCGGTGCTCAAAATTAGATGGAGCCGAGATCTTGATCTGAGTTTTCTTCTTTTTGGAGAACATGATGGCGGCTGAGGCAGCTACAACCAAGCATCAGATCTGCATGGAGGAAAAGAACTGAGTTACAATAAAGTTTGGAAACACTCGGATTAAAACAATACAGATGGTTTGTGAGTGACTGTGACTAAATTAACAGCCATTAAACTGTTTTATTTCTGCATAAAGATCAATGAGCATCAAGTGGCCTTTAGCAGAAGGTCAGCAGCACGACATTAATAAGATGAGCAACATCAGATCTGAGGGGAAACAGCTTGTAACGAGCAGCTTCTTCACTTTCATTTACTGCTACACGTCATAACAGCAGCTCAGGTGTTACTTTATGCTGCACGGTGGTGCAGCTAGTAGCACAGCTGCCTTGCAGGAAAATTATCTTGGTTCGACTCCCAGCTGGGACCTTTGCACTCTGAGTTTGCATGTTCTCCCTGTGCATGCGTGACTCCAGTTTCCTCCCACAGACTAACATGTTTAGATAAGTGTCAATTTTAAACTTGATGTGTGAATGCTTGATCATCTTCATGTGGCCCTTTTGAACTGTTCAGGTGAAACTCCACCTCTAATAGCTGAAAACTAAATAAAACAGCGTTCTGAGATATTCACTTTATATCCTGGGACTTGGACATCAGCCACATGCAGCGTAACTGAGTGTGAGCGCAGCAGTCTGACTGTAAAATCAATCCATCTTGTTCTCTTTGTGTTGCTGTCAGTTCGAGTCAAGTGTGAGACATTAGAGTCAGTAACTGTCTGCATCTTAAGACAAAAGGTCAGCTGTAAACGCTTTTATAAGCCTCTACATCAGCAGCATGCTGTCTTGTTCCATATGTCACAGATTAAAGACAATCAAGCTGAAAATCAGCCTTTTGCAATCAGCAGGTAGGAAACGTCTCCATCAGATGAGGATGAACATCGTACACCGACTTCCTGTGAGGTTTCATTAGAATCTATTCAGGGATTCGTGAGAAACATCCAGAGTTAACACTAAAGTTTAGGGTTATATGCATCATTACCGATGTCAGCACCTAGTGAGCTAAATCTGAAAATTTGACGCTTGATAAAAACCTTTCTGTTAAAGCTGCACGCAGCTCACTTCAGTTCATCTTTAAAGAACAGAAAGTTAAAAACAAGACCATGAAAATGAAGCGTGGATGTGGAGACGGGCGGGTGGATCTGGGTGGGTGAGCTGACTCGGGTGATCTGACTCGGGTGATCTGGGTGGGTCATAAGTTACAGACCATGAGTCATGCTGATGGGCCTTCCAGGCTGCAGTATTAATAAAGTCTTTCACAGCAGGATCGTTTGAAGTGAAGCGAGACCCACCCAGGAACAGGCTGAGAAAAATACAGCTCAGAGCCAAAAACTCAGCAGAGACGCAGAACGCAACACAAAAAACTAAATTATGAAACTGTGTTTTACATGCCAGTTCCATCCTGAACAGAGAGACATGTTCCAAAACACAAACCAAAATGGCTGAAAAAGAAAAAAACAACACAGCAACACAATAAATAATCTCGGGTGTGGTCGCTGCAGGGATTTATTATTTCATTACAAGCTTTAAAAGTAAATTCTCCTGCTGAATGAAAATATAAATCAACAAACTCTGAAAGCTTTATGAATTTACCAGATGTTGCAATGAGTTTTTTTTATAAAGGTTTAAAAAACACAAATTTATCCAAATACCTGAAGTAAACAAAACTAAAGAACAAATAAATTATACAAAATGCAGATTCCATTATTTTGCTTAATTATAAAGAAAGTTAATCTCTGGATCTTTTCCACACTAAGTATGTTGTTGATAAAAACTCTTCCCAGTTATAATGAGTCTGGTGTCAACAGGAGCATAAATCCCTACAGAAGCCTGTTATTAGTGTTCAGCTGAGACACAAACAGCTGATGGGAGACAGAAACTATCGTCTTCAGGATGGATGAAACTCATGAATCCTGACAGACTGCATGAATAAAAACATAAAAGGCTAAAAGATACAAGCAAGAATCTGTGTGGTTTATTTTAGCACTTATTAATCAAACCGATCAATTATCAATATTTGGAACCACAACCAAAATATTGAAGCCAAAACTTGACCTAATTTCATAAGATGCTAATGTGCAGATATTTTTGCTTCAAAAACTACAAAGTTTAAAGTTAAACATTGAAAAAACATTTATTTATATATATATATATATATATATTAAAAAAGGAATAATGACCCATTATTATGTAATTCTACATTAAAATAGAGCCGAGATCAGAATCCTGTGTAACATTTCTGACCACAGATTTAATTTAAAAACTGGGTAACAGACCACAGGAAAGATGAATGATCTCTATCTGGTGACCTCTGGGATAAAACAGGGTAACAAGTCACCTACAGCCTGCTGACTCAGACAGGAAACAGCTGTTGAGTCACAACAAACCAGGTTAACACACAACAACCAAAAATAAGCCACTTAATCAGCATCTTAAAAAAACACCTAAAATGATCGTGTGCTGATGTCAGAGTTTCCCACCGTTTCCTTCTGCCTCCTAAACTCTGCTCCACGTGTTGATCCATGAATGCCTGGTTAAACAGCCTGTCTGGTTAGTGGGCTAGAGCCAGACTGATGAGCTCAAGCTGCTGTCCGCTGCCTGAGCATCAAACATCCGTCATTTGCTAATCTGAACAAGATCCAACATATAAAAGAGCTACAACGTAATTACAGAAAATGTTTAATTTCACTGCAACTACTCGTCTGATCCAAACTAAGTTTGAAAAAAAATCCTGATTTCCAAAACATTTAAACTTTGGCATCACTGACAGCAGCTGAGTCACGTGACTCGTGTCCAACTCAGATCAGGAGGACAGTTGAGAGACGCAAGACGACCTCTGACACGAGACTAATCCGAGTCACTGAATCACTGAGACGAGTTTCACTGACCTCTGAAAGGAAGATTAAACCAAACAGCAGATTTAAACAGAAATTTGGACAAAGTTTTTAATATCGATGACATTAGTAATAAAATGTGAATAATTTACTGTTATAATTATATTTACAAAGTATGATGCAGGAAGACATGATGAATATTCAAATATGTCATTTCAAAATAATGCAAAAAAGAGTGACATTTAGTAGAAGAGGGTGATTAACGTGTCTCAGTGTGAACGTCTACATACATGTTCATCTGTTGTGTCCACAGGGGTTTGTTGATATTCTTAAATTGTAGTTTAAAAGCTAAAAGCTACTTTCTGCCAACATCAACAGAATTAATGGACACATTTCATTTTGACTGAGCAGTTAACCAACAGCGCTTCATTCTCTCTGTAAAGATAAATATCTAACGTAAATTGTAAGTACAAACTCTCAGAGTTACACTTCATCTTAAGTAATGAAAGAACAGATTAAATGTCTTTTCAGAAACATAAACTGAAGTTTATTAAATCCAGAACAAGCTTTACATGTTCGTTAGGCATCTGAAAAACGTCTAATTAAAGTTCTGAAATGGCTTTTCACAACCACAGTGACTGATAAACCTTGAAATTTTACAGCTGACCACATTTCCAGACATGAGATAATACTTTCTAAATCATGACTGGAAACCTGCCAAAACACTGGCAGTTACAAAACAACCCAAAAACCTCACAGAAACACAGTCATTTGACATTTTCTCACACTGTAAGTAAAGTTTCTATCAGAAAGGACGAACAGGCAGCTTATAGAACGCAGACATGTTGAAAATGATGAATAATAAAGTCATATCTGTGTTACCGCTCAAGTTGTTGTGGTGCTCTAACACTAGCTTACTGTCGCTGAATCCGAGGTGATAATTAATAGCCTGTTCTCTCACAACTGCAAACACAGGACAGTATCTCTCTCCAAACGTTTCCCAGATTTATAAAGTGCTGTGCAAACATACTGCACTGTGTGACCCTGGAGCCACAGAGATCAGTCTATTCACAACACTGTGAAAACCTGATAAAACTAGCTAAAACATTAGACGACTGACATACATGAAACATCTAAGATCCTGTCAGTCTGTTAAAGCAGCAACGTTGAAAGATTCACCAGATCTGTGTTAATATTTCTCTCATTTTATGACTGTAAAAGTAACAAGAGTGACGATTTGCATGTAACAGTAAGAGTTGACAGTAAATATAGTCAGATAGAATATAAAAGCTTTTAAAGTCACAGTTTTTTTCTGAGATAAAATGTGTATAACTGATCAACAACTCGTACTTCACTAGCAGTTTGTAAACTTGTTTTTTTTACCCGATCATGTCTGATTTATTCTGCCAGAGTAGAAATGATTATAGTTCAACTTCCTGTCAGACATCAGAGGTTTCAGTAAGCCATTTGTTAACCGTGGTAACGGAGCAAAGACGGTTTGTTTACGTTTATTTACCAACCTGCCGTTTACTAAGACGGCCTTGGGAGGTTCGGGAACCTGTTGTGCTGTTTGCAGCTGCACGAACAACCAAACTAAATCAGTGGCTACAGCAGCAGAATTTAGATCACGGACCCAAAACAAAGTGTGTAGTTTACCTACAAATGAGGAATTGAAAAAATTATGGCTCCTAAATATGAACTTTTAGCAAAACCCAAAACATTCTATGTTTGCTTGTTTTACTTTGTTGACAAACAGCCAATGAGGGAAAACCTGCATCATAATTTGTGGCTAAGCTTCAATAAACCACTGAAGAAGAGACGCCAGATCCTCAGAAGGATTGAAAGCAGGATCACAAGAAGATTTCACGTGTATGGAAAATGCACATTGTATTTCTGATGCAAACTGCAGAGATGTTATTTATCCAAACTCTTAATTTTAAATTGCAGTTTTTTTTCTTGAAGGTTTCCATGATGTGGTTGATCATCGCTTCACCGAGTCAATGAAGTGGTTAAATATGCCGGTACATGTGACCTTCAGGTCATCTCCTATCCACAGTAACTATATCAATTTGTATTCACAGCCTCACGATGCTTGTTGTGGTCATAGATGCGAATCCACAGCTGTAAATTTGGATTTTGTAAATTCGAGTTTGTAATGTTTTCTCAGAGAGAACAAATACATGTTTATATACGATCTGGCAGAAACAAATTGCTAGTTCTACACAAATTATACAAGTTTTTAAACTGTGATGTCACTCCATAGTTACCATAAGATTTGACACAAATATGTCAAACATACAGTAGCTGTGATAAAGAATCCTCATGTGGAGTTCCAACACAACGAGTAGTTTTTAATTCCAAACTTTTCCAGGCTCATTTCTTTAGAAACATCTATCAATTTACAGTAAATTATTGTACAATGATGGAATTTCATTTTCTGTATCCTTCAAACACAATATAAAATATTCCAACTATGTACCAAAATGAAAACGACACTTTAAAAACCTGTTTGTGTAACATCTGACGTGATTGTGTCTAAAGACACAACATCTGGATTAAACTCTGAATAGGAACAGTGAATGTTATAACTAATGGATTTATGTCTAACTGTAGTTATAAGAATGATAAAAGTAACTTATTACTTCATCTCCATCAAAGATAAAAAGCTCCACCACAAAAAAGGAACTAAAGTCAGTTTATTTTTATAATATTACTTTAAAAGTTGTTACAAGTCGGACTGAACAGTTACTGATAAACAAAAAACATTTCTCCTGAGAGATCAAATTTATTCTTAATCCTGCAAAATGAATCTGTGCTGCAGTTAAAGTTAAAACACAGGAATAAAGTTTAATAAGTTAAACTGTTTTATTTTATTTTATAACATGACCCATCGATTTGCTTTGAGTCCAATAATTTGACTGCAGCAGTCCAGATTTGTCTTACACAAATTATTATTAAAAACCATGAAGGAGAAATAAACCAGCAGATTATCAGCCATCATTTTAACACGTACCTGAAACCTGAAGCTTCAGTCTTTAACCCTTTTTATATAAAAACACACAGAACAAGAGAAAGAAGCTTCTTAAAAAACACAAATCAGTTCTGTTCTCCATGTGTCACCAACACTTGTGCAAATAAAGGCAGATGACTGGAATCCAGCAGCTGTTTCCAGCTCACAGAGAGGAGGAAGGGACTCTGTTCCAAATCAGACCTGATACTCAACAATCAACCTCCTTTTCTCTGACTCACTTAAACCACGTCTTCACAGTTTTCTGTCACGGTTTTAATCTAAACCGAAGTTTAACCGAACAACTCCAAGTTCCAACACGACAAAACTGAGTTACGCGAAGATCCGAGTTTCAACGATTCAGTTTTTACTCACTTTCAGCAGTAATCCTTAAACCAGAATCCACCTGGTAACATGTTCAGCCTGCAGCTACAAACTTGTTTCCGGAGAGAAACGTAACTGTCAGATGTCGGAAGAGTTTTCATGCGAAAAACAGCGACATGAAAACGGCCGTAAACCGAAGCCGTGAAGTGGATCTGGACTCGTAAACTGCGTCGCATTCCGAGGGTTTCAGTCTCATGACGTCACCGGGTGAGATTAGCACGGGCCCATTCTCAGGTCTTA
Organism: Pachypanchax playfairii; assembly: GCA_006937955.1. Classification (NCBI taxonomy): domain Eukaryota; kingdom Metazoa; phylum Chordata; class Actinopteri; order Cyprinodontiformes; family Aplocheilidae; genus Pachypanchax; species Pachypanchax playfairii. Next base: position 149,417 of record SSNP01000169.1, read on the forward strand.
CAAACGATCCCGGTAAAAACCAAACACAACGACGCCTTTCTTCCACTCCTCTTTCCTGTCGTGTTAGTCTACAGGTGTATTTTTACCTGCCGAGTCACGTGACGCATCGATGACTATCTACACTTTCCTTTTGTTGGGTTGATTTAACGTTATAAGGTTTTTGTAACAATATTTTATTTAAATAAAGAAAAACTCAATCTAGAACTCAACGCACGTCTTTACTGGATGCTCCATTAAAATCCCAGAAAAATAAAGGGGAAAAAATTAAATAAATAAATACTTTTTATTAAACACATTCCACAATAAAAGTTACACTACCTATAAATATTTACTGTGACTAATTCATAAGCACAAAAATGAGCAGAAATGTTGTTTTCCATCACTGTTTTAGGTGAATTAAAATACTGCGTCTTATGTCACCTGCAAAGACATAAATCCAGCATTCACACAACCCTGTATATTAATTTAATTTTCACAAACAAGTGCTTATTCTGTCACACGGCATTGTGACACTGCTACACAAACTATCTGAACAAAGCATGACTCTGTGAAATACCAAGTCTGCCTGTTAATATAAACAGATCCATCAACAAGACGACGACACAGATAACGAGTCAAGGACTGAGAACTGAGTTCACATCGTTTTAAACCACATGCACATGTGCTGCTTGTATGAAGACAGTTATTAACAGTAAGACCTAACAATCTACTTTAAATTATAAATAGTTCCTAAAGATGAGAGTTTTATTATCTCATTAACAGCTGTATAATTTACAATCTACAACATGTCAGTATTAAAGAAGGCAGCCTGCTGACATTCCTCGGAATAAAAATACACCAGGAACTAGTGCACTTAACATATCAGAGCCAGAGACGCAGAAACCTGCCAATCTGGAGTCCAAGTTCAAACAAAGCAGGCAGCGCTGCGGCCAATCAGAGCTGACTTTCTAAGGCAGGTTGTGGAATGTGGAAAGGTCGATGATAACGACAGCAGAGAAAGCAGGGCAAATAAGTCCCTGTGTGAACAAGCTCAAGGAGATCCTTTATGATCCTAAGACAAACATTAAAGAAGGAATGAAATATACATGTTTTAGGAAAAAATGTAACTATGCATCTGAGATTAGCTCATGTAGCAAAGAAATGTAAAAAGGTCATAAGAGCACAAACATAAAGCTAAATAAATCATCTTTCAATGAACTATAACACTGTTATATCATCAATTCATTTTTTATGTGAAATCCAGGTTTTTTAAGTATATCAGAAACTAAAGTGAATAATAATCCTTCATCATGGCACGCTGTGCACAGGTTGTTTGGAAGGCATTACGTCAGCGATCCTACACAGAGGGATTTCGTGGACCAGACCATCGACCAACTTCTGAACGGGCCACAAACACTTATGAGGCTGCTGTAGCGCTGCATTAAGGAGGCCATAGGAAACAATCCAAAAACCATTAGTAGCACGTTCACAGGTGTTAGTACGCGTCATTGTGACTGAGCTTTTAGATGTAAACAAAGAGTGACGCTCCTGCGTTTCATCACTACTGGTTTCAACCCGAGACTCGCCCACAGCTCATAAAAACATTCATACCGCCCTTATAAAGTGTTAAACAACCGAAATCTGCAGCATGTTTCATTAAATCATTTTATAATGATTGTTTTGAAACTGTAGCGTGGGCGGAGCCAACAAACGAGAGGAGCCGACCTCGACTGACACATTGGTGACGTGGAAAAAAAACAGTTATTTCAGCAGAACCGATTAAAAACTAAAAGTTAAATTCATAGAAAGCTGAGTCAATTATAAATACTGATGTCGACTAACATCAACGATGATTCGCAGCAGCCCTAGAAATCAAAATAAAGAAATAAAAACAAAAACAGCTTGGACAGAAACGATAACCATATGTTATTTTTCAGATGGAACAGAACTGTGTGAGTCATAAACAACTGAAAAATGTCATTATGAATTTCCAAATAACAGGAAAGGTCAGTGAGTGATGACAAATCCAGTAATTATCTGATTACTGCATGAAAGGAAAGATTCTAATACAAACTAAAAACAAGACAGACAAGAATCTACGAAGAAGAGACACTTAAACACACGCTTGAATTGAATATTAATTTCTATTTCACATAATGATCTTATCTTTGTGTCTCTTATTTCTGAAAAGGAACAGACTATAATTAACAAAATAAGTGATAAAAAATGTCTAACTACTCCAACACTCATCAAAAACTGTTGGATATATAGAAGATACTGTGACAAGTGTCTTAAAACATCTGTAAAACATCTGACTCATGATATAATCATCATCATCACTCCATGACATCATGCTGCCAAAAACAGGGGAGAAGATGTTCTGAAGAACATCCTCCTCCCTCTTATTACTGAGCTCTGTCATCACATGAACTAAGAATTACAGTTTATAACAGTCCTGGAATCTGCAGCTGGTTAACCAGACACAGCTGAGGTAACATTACCTGTAAAATCAAATCTGGAAAAGATGTTGTTAGGTGGAGCCTGTAATTTAAAAAAGAAGGCTGGTGGATCCAACAAACAGCTGAATACAGAGGAAAAACTTTGCTTATTAACAAAAGAATCCTGTGTAATGTCATCCAGATGATTCCAGCTACTGAAGTCCAGAAGCAAACAGCAGCTTTAACCCCGTGTTCCCTCTGACTGCAGCACCAGCAGAACTGATGTTTCACCATCCAGAAGTCTCTGTGGTTTGTTTTTAATTCTTTATTTAGCCATAACACACAGACACAAGCTGGATCTAAACTAAAACAACTGTATGAGTGCACACAACAGAAAAAAACTGAGTACTTTTCTTTTTAACAGCTAATGATGAAATATTTTTAAAAAGCAAACAGCTGATATGTAAGTCTGGATCGAAGGCCACGTCTCCGAAAAATTAAACAACAATACTAATGCTGCTTCTGCTCCTGTCAACAGCATCCTGACCAGCGTTATATCTGCAGTAAGAAAGACAGGTTTGGATTTTGGACACTGTGGATTGTCCAAAACCTTCTGAGTTTGTCTCTTTTGAACTGGACTGAACTGAATGAATGTATTTAGACATGAAACTGCTATTAAACAGTCCCACATTGTCTGGTAAATGTTTCATAAATAAGTCTGGATTGATTGTGTTTGATTTTCCTGAATGTTTCACTGAGACGTTGACAGGTTGGTTGAAACAACAGACCAGAAAAGATTTGGTTTTTGTTATGATATGGATTTTAGTTTTTGTTGCTGAGCACCTACAGGCTCGTGTTCTTGCAGTCATTCCAGAGAGGATTTTATTTTCCTTTAAGCCGTCTTTTTCTTGCTGATACAGGTAAGGATCATGACTCAGTGTTTGATATTTCTTTTTATCCTGCCCATGGATTAATTTAACAGACTTGTGATCCTACAGACACTGAAGCAGCTTATTCACTCTTCCTTTTTCTGTGCTGAAGAATGTAATTTAAACAGAATTTAAAATGACTGTAACATCAGTAACGTCTTTGTTTCTGGAGGTGGAAAAAATCTGCTAATTTTATTATCTGTTCAGACAAAATTTGAGAAATTATAGAAGGAAATAGACAAATAAACATAACAGAAAAACAGACAACTCATGATTTCCTCGTGTTTTTTCTTTTAATCTGGTGATTTAAGTTAAAGTCCTGTGCTATCTTCTCAGAACTTATAATTCTCACATTCTTTTGGAGCATAATTCTCTGTAAAACATATGATGTACCTTCTCCTTTCAACCAAAGCCATTTTTTTCTGTGAAACCTGAAAGCAGAACAGAGATGAAACTTTAAATAGCGACCTGTTTGCTCATCCACAAACTTAACCAGCAACGATAAAGAGAAGAACAATTATCAGGGAGGATAATTAACTCGTTAAGTTCAAAGCAAGAAACTATAACGGGGCCTCATGTGTTCCCAATGTGACGAGTAATATTTGAGGTAAAAGTTTTTAACACTTGAGTTATCGAGGAAGTTTCTGATCTCAGGCAGGAAATAAAACTGAATAACGACAGAATGTTTTGTGCGTTTCAACTCTAGACACATTTTTTAAATTCGCATAAAGTTTCATGAAAAGCTCAACCATGATGGATGCGAGTTTCATGAAGACAACTAATTGAATACTTTTGTTTTCTACCTGTTTGAAGTTGACAGAAGGAGCCTGAACAGCAGCTGCATTTTTCTCTCTCAGTAAGGACTCTTCAGGTCAGCTGGCATCAAAGTAATAACAACACCCCCCCCACCAGTTCTGCTCCCTGCTGGACTCGTCTGTCAACAGACACACACACCTCATGAGTTGCTCTACCTTTATGGCTCCATTTTCCTGCTGAGGTCCACCAGAAACTCCTCCTCACAACACAGAAGAAGACTGATGCTTGAGACCACCATAATCTCAGCTTTACCTGCCAGTGCTGCAAACAGGAAAACTGAATCTGACTCTCATTTGGCTCCAAGTGAGTGTGAAGGTTTGTTTCTATGTTGCTCTGATGGCCTGGTGACCTGTCTTGTAGCTCCGCCTCTTGACTGAACAAGCTGGTAATGGATGGAAGTCACTTTGAGCTGCTACACAAATCTGTGTCCTGAATTTATGCCTTTAATAAATAGTTCCAGGTAGGTAAATTATTTTATTTAACTAGACAAGTTGACAACATGCTGACTGATCAGCAAGCAGAACCAAGTCTGGTAATGTAACCTGAACAGCTTTAGAGTTTAAACTAATCTACAGTAACAACATGAGAAAAAAGTTAATCCAGATTGTATTTTAGTGAAAATCTAATTATATTTACATTTTACATTTGGCATCACATAAGAAAACCCACATGTTCTGCTAATGAAAACTTTCTCCTACAAAAACAACTTTAAAGTGTTTCTGACTCACTCGAGTCTCAGTAAAACATTTAGAATCATTATAACTCCATTTAACATGGTGCAGATGTGTGATGTTTAAAACTTATAAGGTAAATATGAAAGTTTTATGAGCTTCAATCTCAATTTGAAACTGGAAGTGATGAAACGCAAGAACAAATCTCTTTGTTTACATCTGACATTGAAAAACATTTATAAGCTCGTGTTTTCACTGATAAAATTGCGAAACTCTGTTCAGCAGCTGGTTGTAGCAACACTGCTTTATTAATGAATTTCCCCAAATTAGACCCAGAGAATGATGAAATCATCCATCCAGTATCTGTATCTGATTATTCCTATTCAGGGTCACGGGGAGCTGGTGTCTATCTTCAGCGGTCATTGGGCAAGAGGCGGAGCTATGCCTGGACCATGATGAAATCATCACAAAAACCAAACGTAGCTGTTCTGACTGGTTGGATTTTAATCCATGGAAATAATTCATCTGCACAGCCACGAACAAATCAAACCCATTTTCAGTCAGCAGAGACACGAGTCAAACATCAAATATCATTTCTATTAACAACACGACCTGTAATCTAATACTGCACAGAAAAAAGCAGCAAAATGCAGAAATCCTCTTTTCTGAATGTTACACTCTTAACACACACACCTAATATCTGCTTAGTCATAATAATTACAGCCCATAACAACTCAGATAATCAGAGAGAGAAACAGTCACAGTCGCTCACGTCAGGATATGACATCAGTAACTTCATGACAGATTTTTGGTGGATTTTGGTCCCTTTTCTTTCTCCTTCTCTCCTTCTTCTGCTCTGATCTGTCTGCTTATCTGTAACATTCATTTGCATTTACAATGGCACTGAGACTGACTGTTTAATCAGCAGAACTTGTAGAACTGATTTTAGCTCTAACATATTCAGCTGTGAGCATCAGAACTGGTTCTCTTCACACCGTCTCTTCTCCTGAGATAATTTCTCATTCAGAAAGAGACAAACACTCAGAAACAACAGATTCTTGATCAGATTCTACATTTTCTATCCTAGTAAATCACTTTGTTTACGTCTCATGTTCCTGCCTGTCATCACTTCCAGTAAAAGCAGGTTTCTCGAACTTATGCAGTGACTTTATTATTGGAAATCTGAACATCCTGGTTCATATGGTAAAGTGTCCACGAGGCAATGTAGTATTGATTGACATGAAGAAGTAAAATAACTTGTAAAACTCACGTCAGAGAAACGTTAACCTCCACCTCAGTTTCCTTGCTGCTGTTTATATGAAGTGATTTTTCAGACAATGTTGAAGACATTTCTGCTCAGGTTGATGGCATCCAAAGAATGTGTCGGGTGCCCTGCACCAATTACACAACTTACTAAAATATCTTTTTACTCCCTCCAGACATGAAAATCTCGACCTTAGACTGCAGACAGTAAAAACTGTTATCTTATCACAGGGAAGCATAAAAGAGCTAAATCGTACAAAAAGCCTCGGTGCAACAAGCCCCAGGTAAAATCCCGATGTCCCACCTGAATCCCGTTTCACACGTGAAAACGGAAGTTTAACGGTGTTAAAACTTACCGACTGCGGTCGGACTGTCCTTTAGGCCGAGCCGCGAGCTCAGAGGGTCTTTCAAAATAAACCTCCACGTCCGAAAAAGATTTTAAGTTTATTCCGCTTTTACAAGAAACGTCTTCGATATTAGACTTATTACAGTTGTAACAACTTACATATTGCAAAAACACAACTTTAAGCTTGGCAGTAAACATTCTTGGCATCACAAACAGAAACGAGGCTTTCAGTCCAGAGCCTGGTGAAAACTGGCTAACATTAGCCGCTTTGCAGCGCTTCGCCGAACAGGATTTTACTTAATTTATCACAAAAAATGGAGCCTACTTACCCAGAAAATCCAAGAAGAACTTTTTCTGCTGCCTCTTTTGAATGTTGGTAAACTTTATCGTGCTTAAAAGAGCAGGCGCGGGCTAACTTTGAAGAAACTGTGTGACATTAGCTGAAGTCTTTACTTTCCCGGCGCCATGTTGAACAGGGAAAAAAGGAGTTCATCCGGGAAACTGTAACCGAGCAGCGCCAGCGCCATGACACGGAACCAGGAAAGTGCCGAGTGTAAAAAAATACAATGTTCCTGCACAACTGTCCAAACAGGTGTGTTGAGTTGAGTTATTGATGCAGAAGCGGAGGGAGTGAATCTAAACTAGGAAACAGAAGCGACTGTGAAACAAGAATTCTGAGACAATCACAACATTCCTTTCCTAGATGCTCCCTTCAGGAGTCACATAAAGTCATCTGTGTCCATCTGTCCTCTGCATCTTCTCTCACACCAACCAACCTCATGTCCTCCTTCACTACATCCATATCCTTTCCCCACTAAACCCACTATCCCTCCTCTGGACGTGTCCAAACCATCTCAGTCTCTCAGACTTTATCTCTGAAACATCTAACATGAGTCGTCCCTCCGATGGGCTCATTCCTAATCCTGTCCATCCCCGTCACTCCCAAAGAACCTCAACCTGTTCATTTCTGCTCCCTCTAGCTGTGTCTCCTGTCTCTTCCATCTCCAAACCAGACAATATCCACCTGTCCTTTCTTGCTGATACTCTTTTGTCCCACATCACTCCTGACATTTTCCTCCAGCCGTTCCAACCTGCTTGCTCATGTTTCTTCACCTCTTTTCCAGACTCTTCGTTACTCTGGACTTTTGAATCTAAGTACTTGAAGTCCTCGACCTTTTCTATCGCTGCTCCACGTAGTCTCACTCTTCCACTTGTGTCCCTCTCATTCACACACATGGACTTTGTCATGCTGCAACAAATCTTCATCCCTCTTCTTTCCAGCACACCTCCACTTCACCAGATGTTCCTCCACCTGCTCCCTGCTCTCACTACAGGCAACATCTGTAAACATCATGGTCTGTGGAGATTCAAGGTATCGATTTTGTGAGAATTTTTAAAAATTAAGTGTAGAACTGTCACCATCGAGGTAAATGAACCCTCACAAAATAATTTTTAACATATAGAGATAAATGACCTCCGTTTCAAGGGAAACCAGCAACCCTCTGCTTAGTAACCAGACTCTCTTCCCCTTGGACACAAACTCACCGAATAATACTAAATGTTTAAAATACATTTTATTTTTGTTATTTGACAGATCTGGCTTAATATTCCATAATATCAGATTAAATTGTATTTTCATTAAGTAAAACTGAAATAAGCAGTTCTGTTACAGCTAAAGTAAAAATCTTATTTACTGAAGAAGAGGTGCATGAGTAGCTGGTGTAATAACAGAGTCTCCCTTTTCTGTTTGTTCTGTTTAATGTAGAAATCGTTGTTCAGAAAAATTAAACCCTGATCGTTACATTTTGTTGATTATTTTGAAGTTTCCCCTTTAGTTTTGTGATAATTCATGAGCTTCTGTTTGTTCTGGAGATGCTGAGAGAGAAGGTTGGAGAGATGCTTCAAGGCAGCTTCTGGTTATAGATGAAGATGCTGATATGGAGGAAACGTTAGCGTAAAAAGTTCCCTGTTCAGTCATCAGTTAAAATGTGGTAATACACTCCAGTCTGATGAGTTATAAAACCTGATTTATTGCTACTTTGACAAGACAGAACTCATCTCAAGCGGCTCTCAGCAGAGTTACCCAACACTGACCTCTAGTGGTCAAACCTTCAAACTGCTCTCTGCGCCAAAAAATGTCATTTACGGTGTGATCATCAAAACTTTTAATATACAGAACTGTGCAAAAGTTTTAGGCCGTGGGAAACAAATCAAAATTAAAACAATATTTGTTGTGAGCGGCTGTTAACACATGCACCCACTTTGTGAAGGAACTCAGTCTAAAAAATCAAACATCTTTGACACATAATTCAAAGTTTAAAGAAATCACAGTTTAACTTTTATGATATGAAACTTACAGAGGGTGTCGCATTAACTTCCCAACTTCCCAAGATTAATATTTGGTTTATGTTGGAATTAGAAGCAGCAGCTGCTTCGACGAGTTTCTTTTGAAATGTTCTTGATTTACATTTATCATCATGCTTGTGTAGATGTGAGGGGTCATGGACATTTCAATAAATCCAAAAACTGATATGAACATAAACTGATTATAAATTTGACTGAAGAATATTATTTTTCCCCTCATTTGCATAAAAAAGGAAGCTGAACAGAAGTTACACTGGAATGAGGAAAGACTGCAGTGAATCTTTGTCACAGCTCTGCAGCTTTCAGAACAGCATCACTGGTTTTCCTTCTTCTCTGCAGGAACCAAAGCTTTGACTGGACTGCACAGAGCGGCGCTTCATCATCAGTCCTGCCAGCGATCACACGCTGCCTAATTACTTTAACACCAGGTCAACTGTGTCGAACGAACGCAGTGAAGAGGAAGAGAATTCACTATAAAATATGATCTGTCCTGCTTCTCTACGCTTCATAGGTTATACTGCCCAAAGACGGGAAATGTTAAGCTATAAAATCAGAAATTTATCACCTTCATAGATGCAGAGAAATACAACAGAGGATGTAAACGGAGGAAAAGTTGTGCTAATGTGTGGCTGTGAAGCCAAGAGAGAATAAATCTGAGACAACACGAGCCAACTAACTGATCGATCAACAAGATTCTAAGTGTTTACATTGTGAGAAAAGTCCTAAAACATGCAGAAGCTGATTCAGTCTCACATTTCTCATTTAATCTGTTAGAATAACTCAAAGATTCAACATGTTACAAGATGCAAAGCTGAACATTTGAATCTGTATTTATGTAAAATAACAGTTTATTAAACGCATGTTGAAACTGTAACTTTCAGGTTTGTGTTTACATGAAGATGTCTGTTATTTTCATCCATAAATAGACATTTATTCCTCTTTTTCTATCTTTTTAATGTAGTCTGTCACATGTTAGTTTGTATGTTTCTGTCTCATGTGTTCAACCTATAACCTGCCTGCTAGAGATTTTATGATGATTCTGATGAGCTTTGCAGGAACATGAAGCTGCTTGGAGATGGTCTAGTTAACATCTTCTCTCTGAGCTCAGACAGATCTGGTCTTTATCTGGTCCATATTCAGTGTGGTGCACACAGTGATACCAAACTACCCAAAAACATCTTTGTTTCCTTTAATTGTTTTTATTTATTCTATTGCAAACTAAAGACATGAAAAATAAAAGTATTTCTGTGAGGAACTACTTCCGGTGATGTCTTTACCTGATAGGCAGTGTGTGAGATTTACTGACCTGTTGTAGAGCCGCACGTCAGGAGGATTTTCTAACATGTTCATTTTTAGTTGAAAAAGTTTGACTTTTCATCAGATTCACTCATTAATCTCAGAAACATTCAGTGACGAATCGTTCTGATCATCACACTGAGGTCTAACTCTAAACTATGTCACATAAAAAGAACTGTGTTAATTAAAAATGATGAAATCGTTATTTCACATAATTAAATTCTAGCTCATACGTATGATTTAATCATATTTACTTATTATGTGATTAATCTCTTCTCACTTTGTTTTGGCATGTTAGAGATTTATGGTTGTAGACGTGATTATCTACAAATAAGTTGACCTTCATGGATCAATAAAGACTCTTAAAAGACTGAAAATAACTATTTATACTTACTGTTAAAAATAGGCTTCAAATATGTTAAAAATGTAGTTTTAAAACTAAAATAAAAATAATAAAAGCTGGTTGTGCACCTGAGGATTAAAGCCAGCTTTAATGGAAGATGTGTTTCCTCCTGCTGCAGATGTTGGCACCAGATTAAAGCAGCGATGAAGAGGAGCCAATCGCAGCAGAGGGTTTCTGTTTGTTGCTGCTGCAGTCCGAACCGGATGGAAAGTTCTGCTGAGTCATGCCGAGCTCGTCTTCAGGTCACTGCTGCTGCAGCCTGCGATGAACATCCACCACTGACGACTTCAGCTGCTAATTCAATTATTGATCAGAGGTGCAGCAACTTCCTGCATGTCACACAGTTTAGACTACAAATAATGCATAAGGTTAAAATCCCCGGAGCAGAATCTGATGAGATGTGAATGTGACAGGTGATGACGGAGAACCGGCTGGAACACAACGCTTTACTGGTTTATCAGAAACTAAAACTTAAATACAAGAAGTGACACGATTCGGGAACAATCCCTGGAATTTAAAAGTATTTGGACTGAACTGGTTCTGAAGTGTAAATCTGCTGCATCCATCATGACCTTTAAGTGTCTCTTCAATAAACCAAAACATGAGATGTAAACACGAGACGAGTGGACAGATTCCTGTCAAACATACGTGTTTGTAATCTGCAGAGACTCAGATTAGACGCAGGTCGTTTCTCTAGTAGCAGAAATGTTTGTGAGTGAAAGCAGCAGCGAGGTGACGTCAGCACGGCCGTTACAGTTAAACATCTGTGTTATTTCAACACAAAGGCTGCAGCCACGTCTGTTTTCCTTCATCTGTCGACAGCAGTGAGAATAACAACACACACGCTGGAATAAATGCATAGTTTATCATATAACAGTAAATTCACAAGGCTGCATTGTAAATAAAACAGTCTGCTTACATTTAGGGATTGTAGCCTAAATTATGAAGTGAGGTGATGCTGCATTGAATATTTATGCTCATTCTGTGAGGCAATGCAGAACAAAAGTAGCTCTAAAAAGGTTAAACTGCTGCAGCTACATGAAAGAATCCTTTTCCATTTCAAACATCACAGTTTAGGCTACAGCGTGTTCCCTCTGATACCTGAATAAAAACGGTTTCCTGCTGTGGAAAGAAAAAGGCCTTCAGTCTGCAGGCAGGAGTTAAACGAGGACGTCCTGAAGGATTTCCATGCAGGAAGCTCTTCTCACTGGGTTCAGCTGCTTCTGAAACATGAAGTTCTAAATGAGGGTTTTCTTCGTGAGGAAAAACCCAAACAGATCTTCCAGTTTTAGTTTCAGTTTTTGGCTTTTGAATAAAAAGGAGGGAGAGGAGTTGAAGCGGATTACAGAGCGGGTCAGCTGGGAGCTGCATTACAGTTAAAACACATTAAAGCTCAGGTTTCAGGTCTTCGGAGGTTCTGTAAGGACTGTGAGCGGCTTTCATCACACCTGAGTGATAAACCGAGTCAGGATGTCCTGCAGCAGTGAGTCAAAGAAACCAGGAAACTTCTCAGATCCAGATCCACTCCTCGTCTCATCATCAACATTTACTGAGATCCACCAGATCTGTTATCTCACTGAAGGTCTTCAGAGAACTGATCTGGAACCAGATCTAGATCTCTGTATCTTCTGAGGTCTGAATCTGCAGTTTTTACCTGTAAAATGTCACACGGCGTCCTGAGGGGGTGTGGAGGGCTTGTTCAGAACCTGGATCCTGAACTGTTCTCATCCAGGGTCAGCTGGCCGGTTCTGTTAGATGTTTCCTCGTGCACAGGAAGCACCTGTGAGTTCTGTGAGATTAAAAACCCAATGTGTGTTTGAATAAATGTATAAACACCTGCGTCCATGCAGAAACTCTGATGTCCCCTTTTATTGTCCTCCTTCGGGTCTCTCAGCCCACCTCCCGTCCTCTGATGGTTCTGTCCCCCCTCCCTCCATCTCTGCAGCCTCCTCCTGTCAGGTGTGCGCATCCACCTGTCTACTGTGCGCGTGTTGTTCGGTCACCCACCGTCGGAGGGCACTTGGAACTGTTCAGAGGCTCGGTTCCGTTGTTGGGTTTCCAGAAAACCGCATAGTAAATGACCAGGATGAAGGCGGCCACGGACACGCAGAGAAAGTACCCGATGGCCATGGCCACTTTGACCCAGATCTTGCTGGACATGCTGGCGTGTTTGGCCCGCAGTTCTCCGGGATAGCTCGGTTTCCGCTTCATGTCTCCGTTCGGCTTCTCCCCGGTCATGCTGACTTGTCTCCCCACCGTTTTCATCTTGGTATCAGCGCTAGAATCTTAAAGGATTTTTCCTCCAGAGGATTTAGTCTGTTCATCTGAGAGTGACGGTCTCTTCCGGTCTTGGATTCAGTCTGGGCCGCGGGGCAGCAGTTCTGGAGGGTCTGCGGGATCCTACAGCTCCCTGACCCCTGTGAGTCCTCAGTGCGCACCGGGCAAACTGAACTCTGCGACGCTTCTCCGAGCTGGACGGGACTGAGGTCAAGACGCACGAAGGTAAATGTGGCGTTTCCGGTGCGACATTTCAAAATAAACGCCAAACGTGTATGTTTAAAGTTTCACTTTAAATTGATTCTGATTAAAAAATATTCTGACTTATTAAACATATAAATCTGCGTCACACACAAAATATTACATATAAATTCAATATTCTTACGATTTAAATTGATTCTGTGCAATTTTATTTATAGCTGTAATTTTTATAAATGGTTAAATGATTAAAAAAAATTTAATCAAGTATGATGATAAACTTAAATAATTCTGGATTCCTGGTTTTATATTTAAAAAAAGTGAATTGATTGATCTTCTGCTCTTTACAAGAACAACACTATAACAGTTCAACATTTGAACTGCAAATATATAAATAAAAAAGGGTTTTTGATGAGCGGCGGGATAATTTTATTCTGAAAGCCTGACGTTTCCGGTGTCGCTCTGTGCGTGTGTGTCTGACTTCATGAGGATTTGAACGAGGTGGAGCTCAAAGTAGCTTCATCCACGGATTGGGCGACAGAGAGAAACGTCCCGCAGCAGAAGATGAGAGGGCTGCAGGCTCACAGCTGTCCTCCATCTCTATGCTCACACCAGGTTTCTGCACCACATCTGGACACCGCTCACCAAAACCTGTTCCACAGATGAGTCACCTGCCTGAACAAACCAGCCGTGAGCTCAATGGAGGGACTTAAAGAGGAAAAACCAAGAACATGTTCTTCATCAGAGAAGATTTGAAGCAGATCAGGATCTGAGTTCTGTTTGTGAAAATATGAACATTAATAAAGACGTTTAACAGAAAAACACGTCAGTCTTCATGGAAAAAACATTTATTGGCTAAATGAGAAAAGAGGAAACAAACAATCCTTTAGATTTCATTCAGGAACACGATGACAACAGTATAAAGATATAATTTCTGATGACTGCAAGCTTTCAGAATTTTTTACACAACAGTACATCAACATGGCCTCCTTTCAGGTTCCCAGAGAAATGGCTGTAAACTGAATACAATCAGTGTGTCAGAAAATAAAAATCATGAATCAGACACAAACATGCCTGACCCGTGATGTTCTGCATGAACAGCAACATGAAAGTCAATCCAAACATGAGATTTCTCACTCAAAGATATCAGACTCGTCCCACATGAGCCTCAAAGGTCAGAGTTCAATCAGAGGTTCATTTAGCTTGGCTGCCATCATTAATGAGGATATTTTGAAGAAAAACAGTAAATATCAGTGCAGCTGTTTGTCTCTAATTATTTTATAACAAATTCTATCTCTGAATCAGGTTTTGAATGTTGTTGAGGTTCATTAAACATTAAGTTGTTCAAAAATATCAACAAACATGGCGACGCATCTTTAGCTCCAACTCAAATAATTATTAATAATAAACAACATGATTAATATTTACTGTTTTATTCCAAACATCATTCCCAGCAGCAGCAGAGCTGCAGGTTCTTCTGACCTTTTCACTCCCGAGTTCGCTGATGCACGAGCAACGGGATTATGTGGTTTTCTCAGCTTGGTGCTACATATTTAAAATAAGCCCCGCCCCATTAGAAACTAACCACGCCCCTTTATAAAGGTCTCAACACCAATCAGTGTTTTAATGTAGGTGTTTAACAGGATAATATTCAATAATCACATGCAGTGAAAATATTTTGAACACGTTTAAATTGAACACACGTAACACTTTTATACATTTGGCATTGCATTGCTTTTAAATGGCTTTACTTAATGTTAATAATAATAATGTTTTTACTTTTGATGAACATCTTTGGTTTGAACGTTTTTCTAAATGTTAGTTTGTATATTTTCCCAAATCTTTATCACATGAATCTTATCAAAGCCTATTTGCATCTTTCTCTTGTATTGCTGGATTAGCATCCAGATGTTCATACATTAACCGGATTGTGGCGACTGTACCGGAAATCAGGAGGCAGCATGAAGAATGAAAACATGTTGACTCAGTGATGAAGAGAAGCCAAGCCTGTTAACAGCTGCTGCCATGTTGTTTTTTTATAAGATAAATTTGTCTGCAACAACTCTAACATGCAGCTGAAAGATTAGAATTATGTTAATGAATAGAAATCAACACCTGGATTATTAATCTGAGGTGTATTTTTATTCTTATACTCAGTAATATGTCCCATTGATTTACAGGAAGGGGGTGGGACTTAAAATGTGCACTGGAACCAACCACTAGGGGGCGCCTGTTTGTTTCACTTTCAAACTTCTGAGTGTCACATAAGTGTGAGTGTTGTGATATTAAAACATGGAAGCTGTTCATAAACTCAAAGCATGATCCAGAATTCATCATTTGTAATAAATTAGAGAAACAAACGAGTTCACAGGCTTCATTTTACACAAACAGCCAGGTGCAGAGGAAAATCTGTACAAATCAAAGTTTCTTTCAACTCAAACACATCATTTCTTTTCCTCAGATCTATTAAAGCAACTTATTTGTCGTTTTGTCCTCAAACGCAACAAAGAACTCAAACCTGACAAACGTTCTGGGTCTGCTGAGGTACAACAGAAACGATTCATTCCAAATAAAATGTTTTACAGACAAAAGAAGAAAAAAATTAAATTAAATATTATTTTTAACATCAAAAACACTGAAATGTAAAAATAACTTTCCTTCTCAGCGTTTAAGATGATAAAACAAATTTTATTGCATCTGAATCTCAGGACTGTAAACTGATCTGCAAACATAATTAATATTTAAAGTGATTTGAGTCGATTAGCAGGTGTGAATTCATCACGACAGTCTGACAAACTGGAAATTTAAACACAAAACCTGATTGTTCGGGATTCGACGTCCTGATTCATGTGACCAACATAAAGTAAATTAATTGTTTCTGCTGTAAAAAGTCTCTTCACAGCCGTAAACACAAAGATTTACACAGTAAAACCTTCAAGATTCAGAGAAAATAAAAGCTGAGAATTTCCACCTAAAACTGTCAACAAAGCATTATTAGATTGTGATGGACTTTAAAACAGTTTGTGTTAATAATTAATTTTTAGAGCATCTTTTCCTCTGACAGAGACTCTTGGAGGGTTTTAGGAAGAAACATTAAACCTGAACTGAGACTTCATTAGCAACATGCATTTGATGTGAGTCAAGTCTGTGGTGGTTTCTGGAGCTACTAATCAATAAAAAACCCAATCACCTTGACTGTGTTATAGAAATCATCCAATCACCCTACAAACAACCGACTTCTGTGACGACCATGTGAAACGAAACGTGTAGAGTTCAAAAATAAAATTATTTCATTTTACTAATAGAAATAAAAATTAAAATGAGACAAAACTGATGCAAGTTCATCCACCTCAAGCTGCAGGATCATAAAACCAGAATCTCACTGCGAATGTTCAGAAACACCAGGGAATTTCCAAAATAAAAGTTCTCAGTTTGCTCGTACGAGTGTCGGAGCCTCGTTTTTAAGTTTCATAACAGATTCTTCCCGCGTGTTTGTAATCCATCTCAATTTATAATCCATGAGTCAAAAGTGTGAGAACTCTGAGAGGAATTGACTAAAAAAAAAACTGAAAATAAAAGTCAATTGTAAACTGAGATGTTATTATGACGGTTTGTGACTAAAATGCATAAAGGAAATTTGTTAGCGAGTATGTCGTGTCCTACATGACGGACCACTTCTTCAAAAAGTGGTTCGGGTAAAAATTCAACAATAATCAAAATGCAGGTTTGTATGTTTTCTAATTTTGTGTCTCTGACTTGTCGCTACCAGTCGCAGCGCAGTGAGAGTCTGGCTTTAATTACTGAACACAGAGATATCAGGATCTCAGTATAACATATTTATAGAGGTAATCTGTAAAAAAAACTAACTTTTAAAATTGATAAATGAAGCTGATTTTATTATTTTATTCTAAAACTGACACTGATGAAACATACTTGTGAGAATCCCAAATAAAATAATGATATATTTATTTTCAAACCAGAGAGAATCACTAAAAAGATGCGTGAGGAGAAAACGGCAGGATTGTTAGAGCTTTTCCACAGACTGGCTCACATGAGAGCGTTTTTACAGGTGAAGTTGTGTTTCCAGACTGAGGTGGGACTCAGCATCTCAGAGGAAGACCTGACATGTGGAGTTGAGTGTTTCAGATCCGTTCGGTTCCACGCAGCAGAAAGAGTTTGTTTTACCTTTGATGTTTCAGTTCTGAACAGAGTGAGGTGAAAACACGGAGGTGCATCAGTCATTAAATCAGCTCTGATGTTGGTCCATGAAGGTGAGGCGCCGTCACTTCTCCTCATGATGATGATGGTTATGAGGATCAAGCCAGTGAAGAGTTTAGTTTCATCCGTCTCTCTGCTTCCGTCACCTTCAACCTGTCGACACAAACAAACAGGAAGTTCAGAACACCCCGCTGCATTAAACCCATCATTCAACTGAACTGAAGGAATGATCATGTCCACCTCGTTCATTTTTAGCAGATTGGAAAATTAAAAAAAAATGTGTAAAAACTTCAATCAGAAGTAGATTAACTCTTGATAAAACTGCGTCTGGTGGGAATAAATTCTGCTTACAGTTTCTCTAAAAGAGATTAAAATCTGGTCAAAAGACTGAAACGTATTTACATTATGTGTTTAAATTCACTCTCCTCCAGCTGTTCTTCATCACT
Source organism: Pachypanchax playfairii (assembly GCA_006937955.1). Classification (NCBI taxonomy): domain Eukaryota; kingdom Metazoa; phylum Chordata; class Actinopteri; order Cyprinodontiformes; family Aplocheilidae; genus Pachypanchax; species Pachypanchax playfairii. Next base: position 167,061 of record SSNP01000169.1, read on the forward strand.
CCTTTAACTCAGAAAGGTTCTGTTCATCTGATCAATAAATGGATAATCAGATTATTCAGATACATGATGCTTCAAACCATCAAAAATACAAGTCAAAGCTAAACAGAAGTCTGAATCCCTTAAAAATCCTTTCAGTTTGACCTTTAAGCTGGAATGAAATACATCAAACTGCTGCTGATCTACAGCACCGGTAGATCCAGTAAACTGCTCTGAACGGTACCCAACATGTGATCAGGATCATGCTCCAGTGAACATCTGTCTAACTTCTCTCACTACATCTTTTATTTTTACAGCTGCAACAGTTTTAATGTGTTTCATTCACTCCAAGTTGTTTGCTGGTACTTCAGTGATTCATAACGTTCACTCATTTCCATCGCCAGATTCTCCAGCGTGGAGCCTCGGGATCATCACAAGATTTAATTCAATCACACTTCAAACGTCTCCATTTTATCTGCACCATCATCAGTCCTGCAGGCAGCAGCTCATTTCCTCTGAAAAGCCTTTTAAAAGCTTAATTGTGCCTCTAATTTCCCTGGTTTCCTGATCTCCACCCTGATAGCAATAAACACAACTGTGCACGTGCACACAAAACGCACACAAAACCCACGTGAGCTCATCAGACTTCTGTTGGTAATCACTAACGAGTTAGAAGAAGTGTAAATGTGATTAGTGGAGCTCTTTATACCAGAAGAAAAAGAAGCAGTAAAATTTACTCACAATCAAAGTCACGTCCCTTTAACATGTTCACATGCTTTCAACACAGATCACTAACTGATCTGCAGGTGAGAAGCAGACTAACCTGAAGCAGGTGTGTTAGAAATGAGAGCAGCTTATATCCAAAATAAAAAGCAGAAAGTTTCATTCTCGGGTCACGTGGAGCGTGAGATTGAAAACAGTTGTGCGACCGTCTTTGTGTGTCTCAGTTTGTTTGCAATTGAACCTCGTTTGATTCCCGACTCTCGGAAACTAAACTGAGAAGATATTAAAAATTCAGACCAGTGACATACCGGCTAAAAACAAATCAATTAGAGAAACTTTAAACTCTATTTTAAATTATAAAAATTATCACTGTATCTTCATATATAAACGCTCTTCAAACAACCAGGATTAAACATTATTTAATGACTTTTAACTTATTATGTGTTTGAAGACGAGCTGCACGGTGGTGCAGCGTTAATCCTGCTGCCTTACAGCAGGAAGGTGATTAGAGCTTCTCTGATTGGCCATTGCTGTTAACCATCTCTGTGAAGGAACTGGACACCTGCTCAGGTGTAACTCCGCCTCTCATCAGTGACGGCGAGCAGCCGCCTGGTGATCCACAACAGTTACAGAAATGGATAAATAGAACATCAAATTTTTTATAAGGACAAAATGTTTCAGATGGAAAAAACAACAATTAACGTCTTTTTAACGACTGAACAAACACAATGACGGATTTTAGTTTTTTTACCGTGTGGTTTTCATGTAACTTCAAACTATAAATATTTATTACAGAACTTTTCCATTACCAGAAGCGCTAACAGCCTCTAACACATCCTGAGTGGCTGTAAAACGAGCACTAATGACTGAACGACAGTCTGTGGTTTAATCACTTAGATCACTCTGAAACCACAGCGAGCAGACGGACGGACGGACGGACAGCTCGTGTGGAAATGTGACTCTGTGAAGAGAGACGATTATTGATTCTAACCAGAGTAAGTGATTCCTCTTCCAACAAGCTGAAAATGTTCACACTAATGATTTATGATTCACCCACAAGCGTACGAACAAGATAATATAACGTGAAATTATTTATACAGATTCTTGTTTCTGACTGAATCCACACGCCCTTTTAACTCATGTGACGAGTAGAAAGTCGTGTTCAAACATAAAACAGGAAAACAAACATGTTAAACATGATCAGTGAAACAGAAACAGTTCTGAAGCAGACGGTCGGTTCAGATCAGGAAAGATCTGAATGTGAAACTGCAGCGTAACACTGAGTAAAACCTCTTTTTTAATAATCCAACAAGAGAACCGACTGATTTACACTGACATTACATAGTAAATCCATCATACTGCACAAACATGTTTGTCTAAGAAAAATACTGAAAAAAAAACTTTATAAACAAGACATAACTTTTAGAATGAGAATGATAAATAATATTTATATGACATAAGATGTTATAAATGTTTTAATTTGAATGTTTTTCTGTGAACTTCACCTAACTGCATATGTTTAATGTAAATGTATCAAAGTTTATTGGCTGGTAAACTTCAAGTATGTTGAGTTAAAACTTGACTACCACTAGCTTCTTCTGTAGGGGGGCAGGCTCAGTCTTAGAGAGAAGGGGAGGAGCTACATCATATGGGAGGGGCTTGAAGTAGAGCTGCTGCTCCTCCTTGTAGAAAGGAGTCAGCTGAGGTGGTTCGGGCTTCCAGGTACATCCCACTGGGAGGAGACCCCCCAGGTGGACCCAGAACTCTCTGGGTCATACATCCTCTCTGGCCTGGAAACATCTGGCGATCTGGAGAGTGTCTCTGAGGTGAAGGAGGTCACAACACAACCTCGGATACGTGGAAGAAAATGGACGGATGGAAAATCAGTTTCATCTATAGAGGCAACGTTTCCTCGAGACCCTAAATCAAGCCTTCGTGTTCCAGACTAGATGCAGCTCGATAACATCTGTTGATTGCAATTAGCGTGCTGGAACTCCCTTCAATATGGTGTTGATATGGTTGTTATGGTTACCCAGCAACACTGTGCAAAGCACCTGGATGGATTTCTTAATCAATGACTTCTGAAACCGTGTAAAAGTCCGGAGCCACTTTTAAACTTGTGTTTCTAACCATTTGGGCTTTGTGATCGTTTAAACTTGCCACAAATAAAAGATTAACTAAAACAATGTTTTCTTTTCAGCTTTATAAATTGATTCATTTTTATTTCTAATAAAGTCTTTTTCAAGAAATGACAACAGCAACTTCTAACACCATGTAATATATAAAGTATATTCTAAGCAGGCTCACAACAAGTTGGGAAAGATCCATCTTCATCTCTTTTTTTTTAAAGTGTTCTGGATCTTATATAATTTCTGTTTTTCAATATTATTTCCTGCTGAAACCAACAAATATTTAAATTCTGCATAAAAGACATTGTCACTTTCTCAAATTAAAATTCTAATTTGTTCAGAACAGTAAAGAACGACTTGACTTACAAGTTGCAGTTTAGATAGTTCAGGAATCTGAGAGGGAAAAGCTGAATTTCAAAATAAATTTCACAGGTAAAAAGAGGGCGCCTGAGTGACAGAACGAGGTCTCGAGCTGGAGGGCAGGTCATGTGTAAAAGAAATATGGTACATTAGACCAGAAACCAAGAGGGAATTTATGAGCACCAACATTTTTCAGTAAAGACGTGAAGCATCTGAGAGTAAACAAAGAATCCAACTATCAACATGCTTCTAGTAATAAAAAAATCTAATTACATGCACTAATGACAGAACCAATGTGATGAAATGAAAAGTTCAAAAAATGTTTGAAGTTTTTAAACTTTATCTAGGATTTATCATACAAAAATTAAAAAAGGTTAAAATTGATGAGAAATGTTAAAACAGGAGTAGTAGTTTATTTTACATGGAAGGAGAAGAAAAAATAAAAATCCTGTTTCCACTCCAACAAAGAAGCAATCATCTTAAATTTAGGGCAGGAGGGGTTTAAACAGGAAGTGAGTCCCGATAGGCTGAAGGAGGCAGCAGCATCATGGCAGCTCCAAAAGCCAATCAAAACTGTTTGTTTGGGTACAAATATAACTTTGGATGAGTCAAACCACCACACAGCATTATTTATTCAGATGAAGAGGAAACACTAAAAACAATAATGATTCAGAGCAGAACAAACCTGATGTGAAAGGATTTAAACCATCATCTAAAAGTCAGAGACAAGGTTCGAACCTGAGGACGTTTGTTCTGAGGTCTGATCCGTTTCTGCAGCCAGAGCGTCGTCATTCCCAGCAGGCGGCGCCGCCTCGTCATCGTTCCCTGCTGCAGCTTCAGAGGAGTTCAGCGCGGCCTGGGAGACGTCAGGAGGAGAGTCAAGTTTGTCTCCTGATGGAAAAAATACAGATAAAATCATCATCAGCAGGATCAAGACTGAACCAGTCAATAGATTTATACATATTCTTATCATCAAGGTACATTATTTGATCAAAATAAATACAGAAAATTCAGAAGAGTTTAATTTTGTCAGACATTTGTTTATATTCATACCGAATAAAGTACCATGACAAAGCAGCAGGTTCTGAGCTTCATGTTGAGCAACACGTGCTCTGCTCATGACTGCAAGATGAAGTAACTACCGCCGTGAGAACGATGACTACACGCTGATATGAAGGGTTCAGCCAGATGAAAGGAGATCAAGCTCATTAACATAAAGATAAATTATACTTTACTGTTCCTCGGTGAACCGTGTCTCGGTAATAAACTTTAAAAAGCTCCTCCATTGTACAACAAAACGCAGCTTTAACATAAACAAAAACTCAAAGAAATCTGAAACGATCTGGTGCAAACGTTAAAAAAAATTACTGTGTCAATATTTAATATGTCAAGACTAGGAATGATTTATTATACTAGTTTAATTAGGAGATTGGTGTTTTAAATCTAACTGAGAGCAAAACATCTGCTGTAGCCTGGAACAAACACCCTGGAGGACTTCAACACGAGTGACGCAGGATGTGGTTTTTATGTGGTTTCATGTTTGCTGCTTTCAACATTATCTGGTATTAAAAAAAGCAAAAATTCTCCTGATTCAGACTTTTAACTTGAAAGTTATTCAACAAAAACACATATGTGAACTCATCTGTGATAAATAACATGTGTTCCACATATTAAACTAAGATGCTACACAGTATCAGCAGGTTACAGCCTCATGGTCACTTACAGGAATGTAGAACTTCAGACATGTTTGTAAGTGGGAATTGGTTCTGGGAGGCGGGGCTTGAACACAGAAACCAGCTCACTGCAACAGGATCAAACTAGGACAGAAAATAGGGGGCAGGGACTTGGATGGGGGGGGGGTTACCTTGTGCTGGAGCAGCATCTGTACTCTGATCAGCTGTCTCAGAAGCCTCATTGACCTCTGAGTGGTCTGTGACAGAAAGCAAGGGGAGGGTGGGGTCAGGGACCTCAGATGGGGCGGGGTTAGAAGGCAGAGCAGAGGGGGGGTCTGTAGTTATCTCTTCTGGTTCTGACACTGTGACAGACTGCTGGGTGTTTGCTGAAGGAGAGGAAATATCTGCAGCGAGAAAGAGAAGAAAAGTGCGGAGGACGAGACAGAGAGAAGGAAAGGAGGTGAGGAGGCAGGATGGAGGGAGTGAAAGACAAAAAAAAGATTAAACAAGAAAAATCAGACAGAACAAATAAAACACGACAGAAGAAAAACATTTCACATCCAAATCTGCTTGAAGAAAAATAAAATCCAGGAGAGAGAAGCAGAAAAACACAAAGCGATGTGGGCGGCGTCTCTTATTTTGAAAATATAGAATTATAAAAATATTTCACTTTCCACGATAAGGCGAGTTAGCTGACGGTCAGGAGGCACATTCATATCCATGTTTAGAGTTAGAAAAATAAATAATAAAAAAAAAAATCTATTTCAGGTTTTTTACACCTTCAAATTAAAATACCAAATTACACATTAAATACTAATAAATAACCAAAGTTTTTATACCCTAAAAAATAAACCCATAAGATTTATCTCATTTCATCATCTGCACATCAACATCTATAATCACTATGAAAACATCCTAAGATTTTAGGGTGTTATGTGGAGTATTTATGATCCGTCTGCTGTTCTAATCCCAAAACAACAGCAGACGACGATACGGAGGGATTATAAAGATGAAAACAATGTGGCTTTTTTTACATTAAACTGATTTTCCTTGAATGAAGGTTAAGGTAAAGTTTGATACTACAACTTATGATTTTACTATTTCAAGACAAAAATATACTCTAGCTGTTAATTTATAATAAAAGATAAAGTCTGTGTGCTTCACCTGTTTGTTCCTCTTTCTGTGACTCTGGGGGTTCATTAGAGCTGACAGCTTGACCCTCCTCTTCCTCCTCCTTCTTCTGAGGGGGGCTGGACTCCGTGCTCGAGGGCTTCAGTGGGCTCTCACCTCCCATGCTGCTTCGGGGTGACAGCATCTCCATCTCCTCGCCCCAGTCTGTCACCGGCTGGTGGCCTTCCAGAGTGTAGAAGGGGCTGAGCGGTTTGCCTCCTTCTGACTTCTCCTGAGCTGCCGGAGGGGGGGGGATGTGGACCTTCGGCCTCGGTGTTCGCTGCTCTTTGGGGCTTCCTGCTGAAAGATGTTTGGGTGACGCAGCTGAACTTTGTTTCTCTTTGCCGGTGTCTTTTTTCTCACAGCCCTTAGAGTCAGGTTCCGAGTTGCTGGGTTCTTCCACGACTTCCTCGTCTTCCTCAACATCACTAGCATCCTCCCACTCATCATCATCACCCTCTCCATCTTCATTCTTCCCTTCTACCTGAAAAAGCAGCCAGAGGTGATCAGTAAAGGAAAACAAGCACTAATTTTTGGCTGCTGTAGTTAAACATTCAGTATTTCTGGAGCAGTTTATCAGTGTTTAACCTTATTTCTCGCTCACAGAGATTCATCCTGATTCTCTCAATCTTTTGATGATAGTATTCATGACACAATTTTACATTTTTAGCAATTTTTAACATCAATCAGACTCAGTTTGTCTCAGATTGGTGAACATCTGCCCATCTTTATATCTGAGATGCTCTGCCTCTCTGAAAGGCACTTTTATACTCCGTCGTGTTGCTAATTGATCTAATTAGCTGGAATAGAATTTTTTTAAATGTATCCTGATATTTCAGTTCAGTTTCTTGTCCATGACAATCCAGATCTTTACCTTCTGTGGTGTTTGAGGTTGAGATTTTTCCTTTTCTTCCTTCTTCTTTTTAATCTTCACCTCTTTCTTTGTCTTGTCCCCTTTTTCCTTCTCTTCTTCTTCTCTTTCTCCTTCCCAGCGGTTGTCGTGCATGCTGTCAGCATCAGATTCATCAACAGTTCAGCAACAGTGTTATTGATTAATAAAGAATTCAGCTGCTAAACTGATCTGTTACTTAACACAAACAGTAATGAAATAATAAATAAAACCATGAGGTGCTGAAATCGTTGAAAAAGCATTGGTTTATAATTTTTTGGACATTAAATAAATCTAAAAATAAATAAATTAATGTATATTAATAACGAGCTACATTAGAACCTGAAGGTTCTTCTGTTCCTTCAGTTGATCTATACATCGACTCAGATTCAGTTCAAACATCACACAGAAGAACTGAGACTTACCTGTAGTTCTGTTTCTGTCCTTGGCCCCTCCCTCTGCTCCGCTCCCCTCGGGGCCCCTGGGTCCGGCCCTGGGACAGGAAGTCACCAAATGTTGGAGCTTTAGGAGGCCGCTTGTTGTCATCTGTAAGGGACAGAGACAGCAGGACTAAATTAAATCACACTTAAGTTACATTGAAATTAAACTGGGTTGTAACTACGGGGACGAATGACTCTTATTTTCATTCATGCATGTTGGACTGATGTTTTTAATGTCACTGAGTAACTTTTAAAATCTATTTATGAGTTTTGGTACCAATAAAAGGAGCGTGTTAGGCTAAAGAAGCCGTGCAATCAGACGTTAATTGAGATCAGAAAATAAAGGAAAAAATATCCGGGACAACAGTTTAAAAACAAGTAAAAATCCTTTAGAGTGAGAGAGCTGAACAGATGATCAGCTGACGAGAAGAAACACCACAGAAAGATCAAAGAAGGAGGAAGAGCTGACGTGACCAAATATGTAAAAAACAGAAAAAATAGAGAAATTAAAACTGATTTGTTTGTTGGGAAAGAAAGAGGCAGAATGAGTTTCAGAGCTCGTACAAGGAGAAAGGAGGTGACAATATGATGGAGGAAAACAAGAAAGAAAAAAAAAAACCAAAGTATGAAGGTGAGAGACTGAAAAGAGCAGCAGCCTCGGGTTGTAAGGACATTCAAGTCACTCCAGAAACCGAGCAGCCATTAATGTACTCAGGTACTAAATTAAACTGGAAGCAGAAGACTGATGGACTGGTGACCTGTCCAGTCATGTGAGACTCGTTCCGTTGGAGATTTGACAAATTAAAACCTTCACTTCTAATTTCAAAGAGAATATGTTGAGTTAAATCATAACGGGAACCACTGCAACTTTTAAAAAGTATTCAAAATTTTGTAAACAATGTTCCACTAGTAAAACTCAGCACCTGATGAAACCAACTGTTTCTATGGAGGATAATGACAAACAGGATGTTAATAAATTACAGTAAATTAAGTCAATTGCAAACCTGTTACATTTTCATGTGAGTAGATAGTAATTATAAGTTAATATTTTAACAAAACGCTGGTTAATTTTTGCTTTTATCGCGCTGCTAAGAAGTTGAGTAAAGGTTTGGAGTCTCATTAAACAATTTTTATATAACAAACACACAAAAAGAAGAAAACAAACATATTTTCAGTCCCATGCTGTGGTCTAACCTGAGGCCCTGCCCCGAGGTTTAGTCTGAGATTTTCCCTCCCGCTCTGCAGAGAAGATGCACAAACAAGCCGTGCACTCAAAATCCTGCGTCACGTCATTACATGACCCAAAACAATCAAATCTATACACCAACGTCTTGTCTAGACTTCTTTCAAAATAAAAGTGCAACAAAAAGAGGTTCACACACACGAACATAATGTTTGACAAAGTTGCAGGAATCTTAATTCTTAAATCTCCATTTCAAAACAAGCGTAGATAAAAACAGGAAACAAACATGAGAAGCTCTAAAAGTTTGTTTTGTTTTGTTCAAGTGGAGCTGATAGTTTCACGCGTGTGGATTGACGTGTTCTGAGAATCCCTGCAGTAAATTATGTTATCATTCAGACGGCTGGCGGAACTTCCCTTCAGTTCCGTTCAACAACACAATATTGCTGTTCTTTATAATGAAACTACAGCAAGCAGCAAGATCTACATGAATCAGTTAACACCTGGAAGTGCTATTTATTTTTAAATTAGAACAATGTCGTTTCTGTGGAGGGGGCGGGACTTATAGTAGAGCCAGCTGTGGGTGGCGCCTAAAGTCACGTCATCTTCAACACCTTGTTTCAGTTTGAATACCAATATTTCTATATTTTATTAATAATAAACATCTTTTTACTATTAAAAAACTAAATAAAATACAGAAGAGATGCACCAAGATAAAACTAACAGATATAATATTTTAAATGTATTTTTAATGGTCAGATTAATCTGAACAGTAACTGATGTAAAAACAAGCTGTTTTCAGGATATTAAGTTTTATTTTTAAGTTTGTTTTCAGGGTGAAAGTCAATCAGCTCCTATGAAGCTCCTCTAATAACAAAACGACCGCAGCGTAAAGCCGAGGCTCATTTAGACTCCGGGGAAATACGGAGAGCATTTACATAACCGGCTTAATTAACAGGGGACACAGACATTGTTGTGTTGTTGGTATTTACATTGTGTGTACGTGAGGACATGAAGCAGAGGAGTCATTAAAGTGAAGCAGATTTAGGGTGAAATGCTTCGTTAAGAAGGCATCAGCATGTTTGTGTTGTGTTTACTCGCCTCTCCTGCCGCCCTGCTCAGATGCGACGCCCTCTGCAGCTACAGACGGGTCTTCCTTGAACCTGTCAGAAGTCCACGGGGGGACAAACAGATGAGAGTTTATCTCGATTTGACAAAGATGTTTCTAGAGACCTGATTTATTGTATTTGTTGATGCAGTTTATGAATGTTAAGTAAAAAAAAGGCTAAATTTAAAGAAACTAGCCAGAAAGCTCATTAACTCAAATATTCCTGGGTAAATTTATCTAATCTTCTCACATGCCATCCGTCTTCTGTGCGTCCCACTCTCTCCTCCACTGGCCCGTGGCGTTACGATGGCGAGCTAATCTCTCCTCATCGATCTGCTCGCGCTCCTTCTTCCAGCGCAGGTACTCCGCTCTCTCCCGGCCGGTCATGGACATCGTCATGTCCACAGAACCTTTTGGACCGGGCCTTCGACTCTGCAAAGACAACCAGAAATCACACAAATGTTGAATCTTTGTTACATAACCATCTTAAAGAAACACAGTACTTACAGTCCACTCTCTTTGTAGTTCATTTCCTGTTTTCACATTATCAAAGTCCAGCCCTCCCCAGTTCCGAACGTGCCTCCTGCTGCCCTCCTTTCGGTCAATGTCCAGCGAAGGACCTGAACGTCTTGGATCATCCAGGAAATTACGGATCGGCTTGTCTCCATCAGGCTAACAACAGAAATTCTACATTTAAAACTTGATCACACTTGATCTGTTTAAATCTCTCAGTTTAGATCATTTAGATGATCTTGTTAAGTAGATTAAATATTTACCCGCTGTCCTCTCTCATACTCTGCGATCCTCTCCATCTCCTCATTCATCTTCTCAATGTTCTGTCGCCTCTTTTCTTCCCATTCCTGTTTAAAAACATCATCACTGGTGAAGAAACCCACATGCAGTTTTGTTGTTCTTTGTGCTACTGGAAACAAATGATTAGATGGAAGGACATAATCTGAAAATATTACATAAAACAGTTCTGAATGGAAAGTTGCATCATGACAAAGTTCACATCTGGGTCAGCAGTCAGGGCTAAAAGATCAAACTGTTGAGTTATATTTGATGCTTGTCCTAAATACACACATTAAAGCCAATTTATTTTTTGAAAGTGTTTATGTTTTGTTGTTGTTTTATAGGACTAATAACAAGAAAAACATCACAAATTGAATAAAAACAGACAGTTCAACCTAAAACCTTAAATTAGAACATCAGTATAAACACAGCTGACTGGTCTCAGTTTATTTTATCACCTTGGACTTCCTGTCAGTTCCACCCGGTGTCCCTTCCCCTCCTCTTCCTCTCCGTCCTCCTCTACGTCCCTGGCTTCCAGGATCACCAGACTCTCCATCTCTTGGTGTCCTGGGTTCCCGGTCTCGTCTCTCTTGGCGAACTCCTCCCCCCCTCTGACCTCCCCGACCTACCCTACCAGAACCCGTTCTCCTGGGGGTGATGTGATCATCATTCGCTTCTTTGAATTCGTTTTCCTCGGGGCTTTTTGGGCCTCGAGGTGTTCCAGGTTTCCAGTCATTCACGATCCTCTTCTCCTTAAAGAAACAAATATAAAAAAATAATTACATCAAATAACAAAGATGAATTACTGAAGATTAAACTGAAACGCTGTATTTTTATTATTAATTAACACTTAAGTTTCAAAACTGACAATTTGTTACTTCGTAGTTCCAGAACGAATCATATTTCAACAGATTTTGACAGAGAAGAAACAAGAAAACCAAAACGTCCTCGACCCAAAGAGCTTCAGTGTCCCTCAATCAACCGTTATGAGATAGAAGAAAAGAAGAAGAGTGACGCGTTCTGGAGGAGCTGCACGTCAACATCGGCTCTGTATTTCACACCCGTTCATTTTCCTGATGATCTGCATTTTGTTTTCAACCAAACTCATCGTTATTGGACATAAAATCAAAAACAGTCCAAAACAGTCCATCGTAAACATCCGACAACAACTCTGAAACTATGAGGCAGATAAATGATGCAGCAGATAGAAGATGAACATCGAGCATCGGTTTGGTTCTCCGGGATATTTAAATACTTTAATATGTTAACTGAAGGTCATTCTGCACCAGCAGCTCCTGTTACAACATAATGTGAGTACAGCAGGTCCAATCATCTCAGCGCTGGTTTAAGAAAAGGTCCAGTTGGTTTCTACTAAATCAAATCTTTACACAGCAGAAGCAGAGCAGCACCAAGTAAACACAAAGCAGATGAACCGTCACGTCGTATATTCTCATTCCATCTGACAGGATCTCATTTTGTTCCTGCCGTGTTTCTCACTGTAACCCTTAACGAACTGGTTAAGATATACGTAAATGATCTTATAGAAGAAGAATGAAGGAATTATTCAGCACAATGACTTTAGAGACAATATATTTATAAGATTCAAATAAGATCAGTGTATAAATGTTAATCTTATTTAACGTTTGACGTCAACATAAAATTATATTTTTAATATATTAATATATTTCATATTTAATATGCAGACATGGATAAATTTGTTGGTGCACTCAATGCTTCACTTCTATAATTCATTTAAAAACTGTTGTTTAACATTTACCTGCCATGTGATAAATAAAATAAAAGAGAAAAAGAATTATTTGTTCTTTATTTTACAATTCCATGTTATAATAGTGTGAACAGATTGATCCTACTTTATAATCTGTTTCAAACTGTTAGTATCTCAGGTGTTTTCAGTCTTTTCATTCAGTCTGATTAAAGGAAACAAACAGGTTTTTGGGTAGTTTGGTATCACAGTGTGCACCACACTGAACATGGACCAGAGCTCAGAGAAAAGATGCTCCATGTTAAAGACTACAGACCATCTCCAAGCAGCTTCATGTTCCTGTGACCAGCTGATCATATTATTAAACATTATCATGTTGATGTGACTGTAGCAGGACGACGTCCAGGACGTGGACACAAGAGGAAATACAACTCCAGGTAGATCAGATGGAGAGAGAGGAGGGTTAAACAAGAGCCAGGGAAACCATCCAAAACTGAACTTAGTACTAACAGAGATGTAGTTGGTAGATGACGAGGTGCTGTTTTCATATAATTAATATTCACTCAATTTTCCCAGTTTTTGAGTATTTGTCTGTCTGTATGAACCTCAGACAGTCCATGCAATCATCTCTTACCACCACTGGTTTAGAAAGGTCAACTGTGACCGTGAAGTTTTCCTTCTCCGTCTTCCGCCTGTCTGTCTCCGGCTCATGGGGGCGGGGCTTCCGAGGTGTTGTCACAGCAATCCCCTCCTGCTCAGCCTTCTTCTTGTCTTCTTGTATTTCCTGATGGAAGCGAACCACAAAACAAGCAGGATGATAGTCAACTATGTGTCTAAAATCAGTGGTTCGTAAGTAGATAAAGTTTCACAGGAGAAAAGACACATAAATATCTGCCACCAAGTTTAGAAAAATAACCTTTTTTATCTTCCTCTTAAAAACAAGAACAGAATATCCATCAGAGCATGAAACAAAAACAAAAATAAAACCAGTAATAAACTGTGATTTGTTGATTCCCTGAGTTGATACAAAGACATGTGTAGTACATATCTGTGTAAAATCTAAGATGTCCACACCTGGTACCTCTTGACCAGAGCTTCATTCTTCTTCCTCAAGGCTTCAATTCGTTTATCCAGCTCTGCATCTTTCTCCTCCTTGGTCTTCAGATCCACTGCTGAAGACTAAATCACAGAGGCAGAAGTGGAGAAGAACAGCAGCAAAATAAGATGAACGATCAGTTTCAAACAATAAACTGAAATTGTTAAGAAAAAAACTAGTAACTTTGTAGTTTATGTCTGATGGATTTATGACTTTAAAGAAATAAAGTCTCCAGAGACACAGTTTGATGACAAAAGCACAATTTTCATATTCGGACTATAAATTAATACTTTGAACCGCTAAATCTGATTTTCCAATAAATTATAAACAACTTCACTGGAGCCTGCTGTTTGTTTTTCCTCGTTCCTACATACCATTGCTGCCTTTGGCTCGTCTTCAAATACAGGTGTGTAAATGCTCGATACTCCTGCAACGGGGACAAAGAAGAAGATGATGATGAAGAACAAACATAGATTGTTTCAGTAAGAAGTTAAAATTCTCCTTCTTCCAGTTAACGTTCCCTGTCTGACTTGATGTTTCTCTCCTGCTCAGTCTGACACTGTAAAAAAAGTTGTTTTGGAGGTGAAATCCAGTTAAACAACAACTGTTTACCTTCTCTGTTTATTAAACCTGAAATATTTGATCATAAGTTTAATCACCCTGAACACTACAGGTGCCATACAAAAATGGAAAGGTGTGGTGGAAAGGCGCCACCAGACTCTCTGATCAGTTTGTCACAGATAAAGTCAGACCACGTGTTTACGAAAAGACAAAAGTTAAAATTGTGGAAGCCTTGACTGAAGCACACAGAGAAGCTCTGTGATGTGCAGACATCCAGAACCCACCCCTTCATCACATTCACACCTCACTACATCATAGACACCTGGCAGATCGAGTCACGTGGATCACAAACTCGAGTGATGCTGCATCACTCGAATTTGCACGATGCACGATTCTCAATCGAATCGTGAGTTGTTGTAAGATTCTGCACACCCTCAAATATTTGAAAATACAAAACAACATCCATTATTTAAACTCCTGGGACTTGCAAAGGTGGTATTTTGCACGGCTTCGGGTAATTTCGTTTACAACATATTTCTACAAATAACGAGTTTTTGACACAGATTGTTAAATTAATCCACAAATTTACTAATAGTTTAAATTGTTATCAGGTTCAGTTGGAATTCTATAAAGAGGGAAGGAACATTTGAAGGATACAGTAGATTACAGACCTGTAACTCACCTGTGAGTTCTGACATGTGTGTGTTTATGCGTTTCTAAAGCTTCTAAGCGTCTTAGAGCAGACAGGATGAAAATATCTGAGCCATAGCAGCATTAGCTACACACATACGATACGGAACATAAAGATACTTTATTTCTGAGCTGTACTGTTCTTAAACTGCATCAATAACACATGTATTTGACTGTTTTATGGTGAGAAGTAATGAAAGCACCATGTCTGAGCTGACACAAGCGCCGAAACCAGACAGAACAATCATACAACATCACACACGCGTCAATAATCACCAAAAAACAGAAAAAAGATTTCTGGTGTCGATTTGTATTTGCATTACCTTTAAAACAAGAGTAAGAAGCTGTCTTTGTACTCGCTACTGTTTTGCCAATTTCTGCTCCTCACTGTGTCCTCATGATTAGCCTGTTTGTTAGCTACAGCTAACTTCCTGCCAAATAAAGACCCTCTCGGTGGATTTAAAGAGACAGTGTTGCGCCTGAGCAGAGAGGGAGCCTGCGGTTGAAACAATAAACACAAGTTTATTCTTTAAAAATGTGTTTAATTAACTGGTAAACAAATAACATATAACATAATCAAATTTGCGAGTTACTTAAAAGTTAAAGAACATGTAATTTACAATTTGTCGACTAGAGGGCGCCACATGCTTGTTATCAAACACCAGCGAAGCTTCCGCCCAAAATCTTAAAGGTATACACACATAAATATTCACCTAAACAAAGAACAGGTGATTAACGCACAAAGTATGCGCATTTTTAACTGGGTACATCTTTTTCATGCATAAAATACTCTTCAAGCGCATAATATGGTACTATATGCAATATGGTATTACATATTCTCATTTTATAATCAAATATGAAAGCAAGAAATAAAGCAAAATAGAAAATACAACAATAAACAAATACTTAAACAAAGAATAAAACTAGGAAGACAAAAAAAAAAATCATTATTTAATTGACATTTCTTCTTACTTTACTGTGTTCTTTTAAATAACTGATCGAGCTATTAAATTTCTCCACTGTGAGATCAATAAAGTCAAGTCAAGTTCATTTATAGAGCACTTTAACATACCGCATGACAGCTTAAAAAAGTTTAGATAAGAGAACCCTAAATATAAAACTGGTAACTCTTTGTATGACTCAGTACTTGTGATGAAGCTCTTAGTTTCATAAAAGATTTTTAACCCTGCATCACACTCTAACACCAAACTGTGTTAATATGTACAAGGTGTGTTACTTTGACTATATGTCACTAATCTCCAGCCAGCTGGATGCTGAACCTGCAATGAGTCCAAACTGGGCACAATAATATAAATAAGATTAATTGCTCTATAAGTCAGGGTCCACACAATAACAAATATAAACCATGTTTTCTTTTATTTTTCCAAACTTTTAGAGATTTCTGAGACTTTTGTGACTATTTTCATTATGTTTAAATTAAAGCTAATCAAATTAAAGTTTTAATTTACTTATTAGTATTTAAAGCAACTTCAGCATCTACCTTTAGTTTTACAAAGCTGCTGCTCACTCTCTCATGACAGACTATCCTGTAGCCTGGTTTCAGTGGACATAGTCAAAACAAACAGCTACTCTGTTGTTAGGCAGAACACTGAGTAATGACCATGCAGGATTTGTTAATCACTTGATAGGATCTTGAAACTAGAGCCGTCGTTTCTGTGCCATCATATGACGAACAGAAACACAGAAGAGATCTGCTGCCAAAGTACAGGTGGAGACAGGTAAAGAAAAGTAAAGAGACATGCCAGACAGCAGCATTGATTACACTGATAAGACCAGTCTAATGTCACAGAGAGAAGCCGGGTGCCTTCTAATAAAAACACAACGAAATTCAATGCAACTTGATATCTCAGCTCACATGACTTCACATTCTGCGTTGAAGTTCACCCTCATGTGGAGCATGATGTGTTTCACATGAGGTCACTGTAAATATCGAACATGCTGCAGTTCATTTAAAATAACATGATTCATTTTCAGAGTCTTTTAGTGCTGAAATCTGATGCTTGAAAACACAATAAAATCTGTGACTTTTATTACAGAAACTTACCAAAATGTGTGATTAGTGTAACTGCTGGAGCTGACAGACGATATCACAGTACAGAACATGAGCTAATGTTACATAATGTTTTAAAATTCGTAGAACTCACTGTGGTGAAAACTTAAGGGATGTTTTCTACGCTGTGGAGGAGAGTTATGCTAAGTACTTTTGAGTATTCGGTGTCTTATCAGCTGACCTCTGTCTACCGCTGATAAGACACCAACTGCTCGTAGATGATTTACATTACCTCATGAAAAGAGAAATAACCGTTTATAGTCTGACTTGATGTTTATTTAACATGTAGACTGCACAGAACTTCACATATAACAATGAAGCAAAACAATAACATCAGATGATGTATTATGGCTTGACAGTGATGATGTAAAATAACAAACTCTTGTTTGTTGATGTTGTATGTTGGTTGGGAATGTGGACCGGATGGGTACAAACAAGTTGCCCACTGGGATTGATGAAGTTCTCTGACTCTGACAACGTTAGTAATATAAATACAGACACTCAGTATGTTGAAAAACCAGACTTCACTTGTTGTGACTCATCAGTCCAACGGATTTTTCTCCCTGGAATTTTTGGGTTTTTCATCATAATTTGATCAGTTTCAGTCTGTTTTTTGTGTTTTTCTGTCCTGCTGGGTCTCCATCCATCCACAGAGTTAATGATGGTGTGATCAGAACCTGATGGACCTGGACTCTGGAGTTCAGCTTGATGGTTTTGGATGGTTTATTTGACCCTATTTTAAGCATCCTGTCTATCTGTCTGATAAACCTGGGTTATAGTTCCTCTCGTGTCCACATCCTCAGAGGTTTTTATTTGGGATGCAACGATACCACTTTTTTCAAACCGGTGTGATACAATACTTGGATCTGATTGGTTGCTGATACCGAGTACCAATGCTGATACTTCTACCACACAAAAAAATACAACAAATTGGAAGACAGGTTTTCTTCTCTGCTTGTTACAACAAATGATGGTGAACTTGATGAAAACAATTTAATATTAATAAAAATTATCACAAAACCAAAATTTCAAGTGAAAAATAAAAATTTTCTGTGAATCTATTGTGAGTTTCCACATTTTAAGTATCGATTCATGGTATCAGTTAACTAACTGATCCCAATACGAGTACAATATGGTTTCAGCATTGGTGCATCTCTAGTTTTTATTACTGTTATGTGTGGTGTGAAAAAACTCAATGAGACCATTTCAGATTGGGAATCAGCAGATTATTTAACTCACATGACTTGGATTAGTAACAGGGACATTCCTAATTTTATTTATCTAAATGAAGGTTGTTCAAAGAGCAACAGAAACAAGTAAAACATCAGTTCTTCCATCAGAACTCTTCAAAATATTATAATCGGAAGTTCTTATTATGTATCAGAGGGTAAATGTGTTACAATGTGACACTTCATGATGCGTCATCAAAGAAGAAATTAAAGATAAAATATTATTTAACTTGGTGACCTGGTTAGACAACCAGATTATGTTTTATTTTTATAAATGATAGTTAAATTGTATTATTTTGACATTTTCCAGACATGACACATCTAACAGTGATGTCTCATTTGACAAATAATCAAATCATCTTAAAAACAAACTCTTTACAAAAGCTTTAATCTCGCTGGCTCTTGATTTATTAATTGGAGTCTTAAGTCACGCAGTGCTGCAGGTCAGAAGCAGAACTGGATTAATCATGGTTTAATTATCCTGGAGCTCCACACGCTGGTTTGAAACGGTGTCCCAGTGCAGAGATGTGGATCTCCTTTCAGTGTGAGCTTCGGTTCGGGGAGGGGGGAGGACCCGGCGATGAGCTCATTGTTGTCAGAGCCAAACAACAGCCTCCCCGGGGATGACATGAGAACCCTGGAGTCTCAGGTCACTGAGTGAGGAAAGTGATGATGGTTTCTCTTGTTGATATAAACAGCCAACACTCAGGGGTTTAAACCACCAATATAAATGACTGCACAGACCATCACTAGGCAGATGATACAGCTGATGATTCCAATTATTTAAAATGAAGTCAGTAGCTTTTCTCTGAGAAACCGAAATAATTCCCGTCTGAGTTGAATTTGCTTTTCAAACTTCTGCTTCTTATAACGACCCTGAAATATTTATTTATTAACGTCCCAGAAAGTATCACAAACAAAGACTTTAAATATGAAGTAATAGTTCACTGCTGTTTTTTTCTGTTTCAGTATCAGTGGATGATTTTAGAGTTAAATAAGTTAAAAAAATTAATTTACTGCTTGTACGAGGTTTTTCCAAAACATTCCATAAAATTTTATGGAAGTACAAGATAATGAGTTTGTTGCTGAACGGCTGCATTCCAGTTCAACCAGAACTTTGTCAAAAATCATTTAAAGCTAGATTGTTGTCTTTCTTGTCTCACTTGCCTGTAAATGCATCTGATTGTCTCACCAGCTTGATGCAGTTCAGGGACAAAACTGGTTGTCAGTCCATCACAGGCTCACATATAAACACAAGCAGCTATACATATAGATCTGGTTTAAAATCACCAACTAATCTATGTGCATGGTTTTAGTATGTGGAAGGAATTTGGTGTGTTTAGAGAAAATTCACACATAAACATGAAAACATGTGAACTGCACACAGAAAGGTCCCAGCTGGGTGTCAAACCCAAGATTCTCCTATAAAAAACAGCTAAAACAACCTGCGCAGCAGCTTTCATACAGGATATTAGTACAAAATAAAAATAAAGCCATAATTTTTACTCGTCTGCAAAGAGTCAAACCCCAGTGACTCGACATGAGCATTTCAGGGTCGAGTCAGGTTTCACCAGGGGTCAGAGTCCCTCTGATCCGACACCTGGATCTGTCAAAACTCTAGCGTCCCCAGTCCTCCTCACCCAAACCGATCCAGCCAGTCAGACTGCTGAATTCTCTCAATTTGTTTTTAATCTGTGAAAATTCATCTTTTTCTCCCCACCTTCACCAAACGTCTCCTCTGGGACGTTTACTAGAATATTTGGTTTTTTATTAGTGAAATCAACGAATCAATTTTGAACTGCTTTTAAATCAAGGAAGAATTTTTCAGTGACAAAAAGCTCTAATAATGATGATAATAATATTCTAACAATAATTAATGATCAAACTCATCCCAGTAATGAAGCCATATGTGAACAGACGTGATGTGCTACAGATGCACATTCCTCCACGCTGTGTTGACCCGACTTATCACAACAGGGATTTGGTTGGCTTACACTCGCACACACACACCAGGTCCATCTGTCCATCTCTGTTTGAGGTAAAGTAGATGAGGTAATGGTGTTGCTCTTCAGAGGCCCGACACCTTTTCTCTCTCTAATGAAACTGTCCATCAGATTCTTTCCAGAGCACCAAACTGTTTTTCTGTTTCACTACAGTCTTTCTTTCTTTAATCAATAAAACAATGAATTAATACCGATGAATTTTCTACATCTTTTGCATAAATTGTGATGATTTTTCAGCTTTTCTTTTGCTACAGTGTCGTGCAGTGAACAGAAAACACCTAAAATACTTGGATTTATTCAAGATAAAGATTTTGGTTTTATAGCATCATGGATTTTATTTTGAAGTTTCTCTGTATTTTAACTTGAAACTGCAGGTGTGTGGGGGTGTGATGCTTTTTAAAATACCAAAAGTCAAACTGCAAACAGAAATAAAAGAGCTTCAGTAAACAGTTCTCATTCTAAAAACGGATTTGTTAGTTTTCATTTAGTTTGTAGAACGATGACGATTTTTCATCATTATTTCACAAATTTCAGCTGTTCAGAGTCAAATATGAAGTTCAAATCTGAACATATAAAGAGAAACAGCTACGTGCGTGTTAGCATGAAATAAACATTTTTTATTTAAAAAAAATGAAACCTCAGTTTATAAAATGTATCAGAATAAAGAAATGAAAACACTTCCTTTATGAGGACGACAGGTGAGACAAACGTCCGTCCTATTTGTCTCAGAGAAACGTCATCAGTAAGTTTGACAGTAAATATCTATAGAGTTTCTTTTCATTGTATCTGTTGTTGGAAATATGCATCAAAAACATCTTTATCTTCCTGTCAGAACACAAACAACACAATGTCCATATGATAAGGTGACTGTGAGCTCCAGGCTGCCCCAGTCCACTCAAACAGCTTTACCTTTACCTGTCAACAGGTAGCTGCTGTCATGCTGGGATTTTTCTCCAGGTCTAAACTAACCTGATGACAGCAACAAATCAACCACCTGCCTCATCTCTGTGGTGTCTCTTTAGCTGATAATTATCACAACAGCGGGAGATCATTTCTTTATTGCACGTGATAAAGAAACATTGATGAGATGAAAAAAAAAAAAAACAAAGCGAGGAAAGTTTAATTTGATCAAATATAGATTTTGAATAAAAATTATCCTTTACAGGGTCACTGAACACCGTTACACACTAGAAACAAGAAATATATGAACAAAAGCATCTGTTGGAACAAGCAACCTCACGACGAGGAGGTGAAACAAACGAGAGATCAGATCAGGAGAATAACTCGGGCAGATTTCAACCTTTAAATTGAAAAGTTTTATTTCATATATGAACAATCAGATGTGGACTTGAGAGCATGAACCTCCACCTCAAACAGCAGAGCAGCAAATCCAGGTCCACTACAGGGAGAATTTGTTCTGCTGCTGTCAAACCCGTGTCACTCTCCTTGTATTTACACTCATCATGGTTCTTCCCTCATTGTCACATCAGCTGATTAGTTCCAGTGTTTGTGTTCATGTTTTTGTGCTGACTGAGGATATTCCCTGGTTTCCACCTTCATGTTCTTGTTTTTTTCTTTCACCTTGTCTATAGTCAAGTTCATGTAATCAGACCTTATTGAATTTCCTGCCTCGACTCGGCATTTCGTCTCGTCCTTCACAGATTTAACATTTTGGATTATTTTAGGCTCAAACCTGATACTTGGATTGTTTAAGGATTTTAGAATTGTGGATATCGTGACAAGCTCTAATCAAACTCCATCAAGTCATTTTCTTTACCTGCTTGTTCCTGTTCCCCCTGAGCTGGTGTCACCAGCGGTCATTGAGAGAGGCGGGGCTACACCTGGACAGATCGCCAGTTCATCGCAGGGACACATATAGACAAACAGAGTCCCCAGAGAAAACCCACACATGCACAGGGGAACTTACAAGAAGATCTGGCAAGTTTTGACCCCAAGACCTTTATGCTGCAAGGCAACAGTGCAACCACCTGCACCACCATGCAACCCCACCATCTAATCATTTAAATACATCTATTGGACCTTTCTTTCCTTTTGTGTTTCAGCGTTCTGGTTCCTCACAGTTTCAAAGTTTCACACTCTAATGAAAGTTAACATCCATCCATGACTTGAAGATCAACTTTCTGACAAGACATCAAAGAGATAGTTCAAATCATTTTAAGTTTCTGTGGCAACACACATAATATCTTTATTGTTGTTTACAGTTCTTTAAACGGCCTCAGTTTGAAGAAACAGAGTTTAGTTCTGATGAGCTGACGACTAGAGAGAGGCGAGTTCCTGTTAGCTTAAAATATCTCTAATCTCAAAATGAACGTTCATGCAAATGTTATTTTAAACCCTTTAAACAGCAGAAAGTTCTTATTTCCATGATTAATATAGACTTTATAGAGGAGCTACTGATGTCTTTTATCATGTTTTGAAATATTGTTCACGCTTTAATCTCCTTTTCAGTTTTAGGATCAAAGCTGTCATTTGCATCTTGTTCCCCGTCCTGGATGCAGCGTGGAGGAGGTGAGTGTAAAAAAGATGAAGTCATTGTAGCAACACTGGCTCAGTTTTCAGCTGTGGTGACAAATACTGAGGCTGTCTGCTTTGGTTACTGCAAGACAAACAGCAGCTAAACACACACAGTGGGGATTCCTCTGACCTGTCACAGTCTCCACATCATGACGTCTT
>SSNP01000169.1:194567-287235 GCA_006937955.1 Pachypanchax playfairii
GACAATGAGCTGGGGGTCAGAGGTCAAGATGGTGGGGGTTTCTCAGGTTACTTATGATGCTAATATTATGCAGGGTTCTCAGACTGCAGGGTGCAAAAGCAGCAACAATCGAGTTGCTGTTGTGACGCAAAACTTTTCTGTTTTCAGCAAAGACCCGAACATGTAGCTGTGAAGCGCAGAATCAAACTAAAACACAAAACCAGAAGAAGAAAATAATTTGTCTAACTAAGAGGGATATTTTAACAACTTGTCTTGTTAAGTCCTTATTAATTTGTCCGAAAACTACAAGATTTGATTCAGATGTTTTAGGATGTAATCTTCACAAATAAACTGTGATTTTCAGGAAATATATTTTTTAGTTACATCAAAGAATTTTTACCAAAGCTTCAAATGTTACAAGTGCATCTGCATTTCCAAAAAATATCAGCTTTTCACATCATGGTAATGATGCTTAAGAAAGAAATATAACACTAAATGTGAAAAAACGAGTGAAAATGAGCACTGATGCTTATATATGTGACAAGATTAAAATGTGTTTAGTCTTCTTACTGATGCAAAACAAACTTTCTAAATGACATTTAAGGACCTAAAACTGCCTGACAACTTAAAGGGAAATGCAATCTGTTATTTTTGCACACACTGAAAACAAACATAAATTAAAACAAGTTTCAACACTTATTACTTTTACAGTGAATATGTTACACTAAACAGAGAGTGTTTACTCATCCTCCCTTCACAGA
This sequence comes from Pachypanchax playfairii, assembly GCA_006937955.1. Classification (NCBI taxonomy): domain Eukaryota; kingdom Metazoa; phylum Chordata; class Actinopteri; order Cyprinodontiformes; family Aplocheilidae; genus Pachypanchax; species Pachypanchax playfairii. The sequence continues at coordinate 195,308 of SSNP01000169.1, forward strand.
GGATCATTGTGTGAGTTTACAGCTGCTGAAGATGTGTAAAAGTGAGAAGGAAATTGGGTTGGTGGGAAAAAGGAGGGGTTTGTTTTCATGTGTATCTCTGTGTGGGAGGGGGGAAGTGTAAGAGTGTGATGAGGAAATAACCAAAATTTATACTGAGAAGAAGGGGAGGAGAACTAGCCTACAGGACAGGAGGGAGCATTGTGGCATTAAAGTACAATATAACAGATTTTTTAAAATCAGATTTCACACAGAAACAGAAAAAAGCATTAGATTTTCAAAATAAAAAACAAGTTATATGTGTCAGCTCTAAAAATGAATCAGTTAAATAAGAACGCAGAAACAAAATAGAGAAGAAGACAGAAGTTCATGAGCCGAATCCAGCCAGGGAAGCATGTCAGCGCTTGTTGTGAAGGTTAAAAGTAAGTCAAGTTAAAGAAAACCTCCAGTGGAGAAGCTTTCAATATAAAACCATTTAAACTAGTTGAATGAAGGATCATGTACAGAAACAAAAATATGTCATGTCGGTCTGGATTTTTTTCAAGAGCCTTTATGTTTCAGTTCTGGTACACTTTTTATAAAGAATATGATGAGTTTATATTTTACTTTCATTTTCTTCTGTTTTCATCTTACTGCTTTTTCCATCCAAACAAATAATCCACTCAAGCAAAAATTGTTTCCCCACATCTAACCACAATATTAATAATGTCATGTTCATGCTTTCTAATTTAAAAATGTGTGATAAAGGACAATTAAAATCCCAATTAATCCCACGGTGACGTTTTAACACTTCACTGATGAAGCGGGTAAGATGTTTTATTTTGAAAGGTCAAAGCGGATGTTTACATCTATTTATTTTAACGAACCCAGAATAAAAGCAGCTCGTCGCTCGCAGCCTCAACATCTCGGACAGCCTTCAGCTCGGGCGGCACATCGTGTCCTTTAACGGCGCATCACACTGAAATTTTAATTTTTCATGGATTAAACCGTCACAGACACAAAAATTAAAACAATCATTTTTAAAATAGCGGAAATGGAATGAAACGTTGTTACGCTCAGGAGACTGAAACATTTTTGATCGCATCGACACCTGTTTTTTGTTTTTTATTTTTTTTATTGGGGTATGCTTAATTCTCTCTGATGCCCAACTTTTACCGCCGGCTTCAGACGTGCAGACAGCCTCACTACGGATCGGAACCATGTAAGTGGACCAACTCGGTTCCTCTAGAAGTTCTGAATTTGATGCAAAGTTGCATCATCTGCACAGCTGTATGAAAAAAACTGCGCTGTCAACTTCGACCGAATTATTATTTAGGCCTACTATTTCTTTTAAAATGAATTCAGACGTTTTTTCTTAAATTATTCCAGATGTTTCGTCTTATTTTAGATGAAACACGTTTATAAAGGTTTTAGTTGATCGTTGCTTTGTGTGAGGCATGTCCAGACATGTCGGACCAGGAGCGGTGTCATAAAATAACTTCTAGTAAAACAAAATCTACGATTTGTAAATGCTGTTCATGAATTTAAGTGAAGTTCCGAACCGAACAGAGAAAACTGAACCGGTTCGGTGTTTGTTTTGGCTCGTTTTTTTAAACGCCGTTAAACACGGACGTGATTGGTGGAAACGAATTTTATGGCACTTTACATACGAAGAGTTTCGCTTCTCGTATGAGAAATGTTTAAATTTTTTATAACTGTCACGCGCCTCATCTCTCCTCCGTGTGTTTGCGTGCGTGCGTGCATCCTCGTGCTCAGGGAAGCACGGATTTGTTTACAAACACAAGTCTCGTGCTCGAGTGGTTCGCGCGCTGCTGCCCCCTGGCGGATGACAGGAGGCTGGCAAGTCAGCAGAAGAGGAAAACAGCTGAATTATCAGTTTTAATCTATAATTTATTTATTTTAAAGACCTTTTTTTCTTTTCTATTTTTTTAAATCAAAGTATTTTCTTCCTGCTGTAATTTAAACGAAAATATTGTAAGCGAATCATAATTTTTTGGACTGAATTTTAAAGTTTAAAAAATATATGTATATTGTGCTGTTATTAATACACACCATCTCTGTATTTATTAATTGTAAAATTCTAGGCTTTTTTTCCTCTTAACGCCACAGAAAAAAAAACATTAGTTTTAAAAAAAGAGTCATTAGAGCCTTTTGAATTTTTTAACTGTCCTTTAACTTACACAAATATTTTCACACTTATCTGTAAGAAAATGTCTTCATTTTTTCCAAAAATAAAATCTTTTGCATGAAATAGAAAAGTTCCAGAAAACATTTTAGCTCGTCAACCAATTTTAGATCATTGCTGTCCTTCCAGTGGCCTTTAAATCACTTATTTCAGATTAAAGTCAGACTTGGACTCGCCAGATTAATATTCTCTCCTGCTGTTGGTTACTTTATGTGCCATATCAGTGTTTACATATTATATCTGTGCACACGTAGTATTTATGTCCTGTCGATTTATCTGTGTGTCTCTTAGACCACTACTGAGATGGCCCGTGCAGAGACCATCGAGACCGTTGGAGAAAATGACGCAGGAGGAAGTGTCCCTTTACCATGTCACAACACATGCCGCATGGAAGTGCCACGCCCCCTTCACACCTGGCCCAGCATGCTGAGCACCAGAACCACCAGGAGTGGGACTGGCATCAACTCCACACAGCTCAGCATCAATCATCACCATCTGGAACCTTTTCAGCCTCTGAATCTGTTGTACTCGCTGCCTTATCCTCATCCTGAAGGCCAGGACGAGCCCGAGCTTTTACCACCATCAGCAACACCCCCACATTCACCACCTTCCAACCAGGGCAGCCAGGGAACAGTGGCACCCAGCGACTCATCACAACTACAATCAGGTAGGTTCAGTAACGCATCACTAAAGAATGTAGCTGGGGCTGAAGAGAACTTGATGACGTCTCATTATAGTCATTTCAAGACAGTTGTAGCTTCGTCTCAGATCTGATTCATGTGGGTTTGTTTTCACTTTGACAGACAGGAAACGTAAAACTAAGTCCTGTTTCAGTTCTTCAAGAAATAATGACGTGCTCTGGCAATAAAAAACTATAAGCAATAAAGTTCCATTTGGTTGCCGTCTACTGCAGGGAAGATACTAACTACACATATCTACTCCACACAACCCCAACAAAAACACACTTTCCCTTTAATCAGCAACTACAGAGTTTAAGCTGTACAAGTGTCGCGGCTGCTGGAAGTCCAAGGTGCACGGATACAGGAGCGAATGTTCTGATTCTGTGCAGAATCAGCTGTGACTCAAGCAAACAGAACAGTTTGTCTTTCAGACCCCCACCCATAAGTAAACACCAGCGTTATCAGCAGAGTATCAGTTCTGTGAGCTCTGTGCTCGAGGCTTTATTTCCATGGTAGAGTTTGTTTGGATTTGAAGGGAGATGATGACATGACTTACAGCTGTCAAAAGGAACGTACATGAATCTATCATGAAACTACGGTTCATCAGCTGGCGATGATTCAGTCTTCAGATTCAGCAGGTATGAGGAGAGACTGTTGATTTCCTGAAGCAGTGTGTGGTTAGTGATTTTAGTATTTCAGAAATGGAAAGTTTTTCTTGTGTCACCTTCAGCGAGATCATTTCTCAGACTATAGAATTTGTGTGTAAAATGTTGTTGATTTAAATGCCAGTCATCCCAGAGAAAACATTTTAAAACTGCAGGAAAGCCTGTTTAGTGGTGTTGGCAGAGGTGGTCCAACTTGTTGAGTAAGAGTTTTTATTTGGCACAGAGCCGCTGAGTTTTTAGCAACATAAACAGATTCTCTGCCTTCTGTCACCTCCTCCCTCAGCTGCAGGTCAGCTGTGCTGAAAGGCATGTTCAGACTTGTCCTCTGCACCCTGACAGGAATAAAACAATCTGCAGCATCACGGTACTCATTCACAACAAAACAGGCTTTACAAAACTGAAATAAGAGATGATTCAGTTTTTAAAAAATACAGATTAGATTAGATTAAAATTTAAAAACCTACATAAAAAAAACTTGTGAGTTAGATGTGATTTCAGATTTGTGGCTGAAATAACCAAAAATTTATCAGCTGACTGTAAAATGTTTTCAGAAAGTTTAGACTTTGTTGTTAGTTTGGCGTTTTATCAGCTTTGAATCCAAATCAAGCTACAATAAATAAATAAATAAATAAATATGTTATTGTTGCTTCTAATTGGTCCAAACCTTTATCAGCTGATCAGTTAAGAATACATTTTTCTGAAGTTCTAAAGTTTAAATCTTTACAAACTGTAATAAAATGAACATCTTAGATTAGAAAAGTAAGAAGAGTAAAGGTCAGAGTTCAGGAGGGTCAGATGAACTGAGAGGACTGACTCCGTCCTCATCTCTTCTGGTTTGAATGTTTTTATGTTTTTATGTGCCCCACCCAGCGGTCATCCCGCCCTCCGATCCTCTCAGCTCTAACTGGTCCGAGGGTCTCTCTGTCACCTCGTCTGTCTGTCAGACAATCAGGTTCATCCCAAGCCCCGCCTCCTTTCTTCTCATTCATCCTATCCCATCTCAGCCCCCCTGCTGCTTCCTCCAATCAGATGAAGATGTCTCCATGAATCAGTGTTACCTTGGCAACAGGCCAGGGTTTTCCTGTTTGTTTGGGTTCATTTTTCCCTCCGCTCTCTCTTTTCCTCTCGCCGTCTCTCCGTCTGTCTGGTCACCTGGATCTTTAAGGGATCGCAATGTAATCCTCAGAGCAAAGCAGATGCTGCGGTTGCCAGGGGTGTCCGTTTCTGTAGCAACCAGAGTTGTGGCTGCCGCAGGCGCTCAGCTCATGGGTCATTACAAAGAGTCTGAAGCAAAATGAATATTAAGCAGTGGATCTGAATGATCCGCAGCTGCGAACGGTAGTTTCAGACATAAACAAAACTCTGTGTCCAGGCCAATGTAAACATTTTATCCTTAATAATATTTAAATACAGAAAATTCATTTCTTAAAAAAGGAAGAGAACTGTGTGTGTTGTTTTGGTGCCGGATCTCCTTCACATCTACAAACATCATCAGCAGGTTGCTGCCAGACGGGTTCATTAAGAGAAAAGCACACAAATAACACAACTTCTCCACACCAGACTTATTAAGCTGATTAAAAGATTATTCTTCAAATTCTCTCCACGAGGAGGAAAATAAGTCACCGTCAGAACTTCAGACTCCTTAAGAAATAAATAACTGATAAGAAACCGAGTTGCTGAAACCCGTGTTTCACTGACAACAGTTGATATTAAAGTCTAAATGTGACGTTTGTATGTGGAGAACATGTGACATCACTTCCTGTTATTTCAGAGTTTAAATAAAATACTGTAATACGTTTGTTGCAGGATCATTTAATCAGAGACTCTTTGAAGATAATAAAAAAACTTCACATGAACATTTCACAGGGATGAAAAGAAGTTCAGTTTGATTCATTTATGTTTGTCTTTTTTCTGCCACAGATTCAGACAGAGAAGAAGAAGATTACCAGCATGTCTCCAGCAGACAGGGACCACTGCCTGACCTGCTGCCCCAGAACGAGCACCCATCCTGGGCTTTCCTTCACCCCGGGGACCACGGAGCTGGGGCTGTGCAGGAGCTGGACATCAGGAGAGTGGCCAATCATCTGAGAATAATCGGAGACGAATTTAACGCCACAGTCCTCCGCAGAGCGGTAAATAAAATATATATTTTTTTATCTTTGAACACAGTTACGAAAACATACACAACTATCTGATCAGACCAGTTTGCGTTTGCGTGGATGAACGTGAGTTTACACTCAGACTGTGTGTAACCGTGTGTGTTTGTGTTTGAGGTGGAGTCAGATCAATATTTGTGAGAGTGAAACGGTGACGTCTGGGTGCAAGTCAGGCTTTTACCATCCCTTTATTCTCTCTTTGGATTTTTCCTTTTCTTTGTTGCTCAATTTCTGTTACAGTGAAGTTTATTTTAATTTATTACTTGAGAGAAAAAATGTAATTTGGTTTATTATAACAGATTAGATTTGATCCTTTTCTCTTTAGTCTGTTTTCTTTATTTGATCTCATCAGTATTGTGTCGTTTTGATGCTTTTTTCATGCATCAAATGGTTCTACAATAAAAACTCTTACAGAAATAAATAAAATAAAATTCTATAAATAGAAATAAATAAAAGGACTAAGTTTTACTCAGATTACATAGAAGCTCTTTTCTTCTGCTGTTGGTTTATTTTACTTCTTTATCTCACCCTTTTTCACTCCTCCCTTTCTCTGTGCTCTTGATTGCGTGAGGAGTTTGTACTTGAACACACACACACACACACACACCCTCCATCCCGCCTCATGCACATAAACAAAGATGACGTCACCCCCCCTCGGCTCACACACACACACACACAGACGGAACATGTCAGCGGGATTCAGAGGCTCATTTGCAGACAAGTGAAGCAGGTTTCTGGGTTTGCTTCCGCCTCCAAACCGTCTCCTGCTCGTCTGATAAAACGGCGTGTGATGTTTCCCGCCAGCTCGAGCCAAAAGGCCGACAGACAGCTGAAGGAAACAAAAGGAAAGAGGGATGTTGACTGTGAAAGGAGGAAGAGAGGGAGGTAAACCACAATGTGAGGTCCAGGGAGACCAGCGGGTCCTCTTTCATACAGTTTTATTATTGATGTTGATTCAGACCAGAAGAGACAGATTTAAAACACACAGATTAGAGTCTAAATCACAAGAAGGTTCTGAAGGAGAGTCGGGTTCTAAAGGTGAAGTCTGTCCACTAACAGGTCTGATGTTTATCAGGAATCTGTCCTTCACAAGCAACATTAGAAACAAGATAAAACACAAACTCACCTACCTGCCCAGGTTTTTAAGATCTGATCACTGGATCTACCCTGGAACACTGGATATAGTCCAGATCACTGAACCCAGTCCAGATCACTGGATCCATCTCAGATCACTGGATCCATCTCAGATCACTGGGTCCATTCTAGATCACTAGATCTATTCAGATCACTAAATCTATTCAGATCATTAGATCTAGTCCAGATCACTGAACCCAGTCCAGATCACTGGATCCATCTCAGATCACTGGGTCCATTCCAGATCACTAGATCTATTCAGATCATTAGATCTAGTCCAGGTCACTGGATCCAGTCCAGATCACTAGATCTATCCAGATCATTAGATCTATCCAGATCATTAGATCTAGTCCAGGTCACTGGATCTAGTCCAGGTCACTGGATCCAGTCCAGATTACTGGATCTATCCAGATCATTGGCTCCAGTCTCGATCATTGGCTCCAGTCCAGATCACTAAATCTTGTCCAGATCACTGGATCCATCTCAGATCACTGGGTCCATTCCAGATCATTGGATCTAGTCCAGGTCACTGGATCCAGTCCAGATTACTGGATCTATCCAGATCATTGGCTCCAGTCTTGATCATTGGCTCCAGTCCAGATCACTAAATCTTGTCCAGATCACTGGATCCATCTCAGATCACTGGGTCCATTCCAGATCATTGGATCTAGTCCAGGTCACTGGATCTGCCTCAGATCACCAAATCCAGTCCCGACCACTGGATCCAGTCCATGTCAACACATGGTTTTGTCACATTTTCATGTAACTGTTTGTTATTTATTTAAGTTTTTGCATCTTCACGCGTGTTTTTGGGGTGAATTAACGTGTTTATGTCTCTCTTGCAGCACGGCGCCCCCCACTGGCAGGACTTAAGAGAAGTCTGCATGGGAATCTTCAACTTCATCACCCACACGCTTAGCACTCTCTACAGGCTCACGTAGACCTCTGATCCAGTCCTTTTCTCATCCTGGACTTGATGGACTCTTTTTGATGACCAAGATGATCTGAACAGGTTGCTGGACTCTTTGATCCAGGTTTGGGTCACATGACCTGATCTCACCAGAACAAAGTAACTGTACGAAGAGCAGCTGGAGGTGTTGGTGCCACCTGTGGAAACTGGACCTGGCAGTCCGTCCGTCAGTCAGTCTGCTGGTCCGGTCTGGGTCTGACGGACTGACAGTTTCTACCTGTACATTGTGTAAAATATGTTTTGTTTGTATTCTCGTCTCGTCTCGGGGGTCGACTCTTTATGTAGCAGGTGTGAGTCTGTGAATGAATGTATGGATTCATGAGTCAAACAGTTCTGTGTGATGGTCTGATTTTTTTCCAAATTGGTTCCCCCGGACTCATTTGGACCTAAATATCTTAATTCCTCTTGTATTTAGCAGTAAAATGAACCATCAGAAGAAATATTTTCTCATTATTTGTAACTCCTCTGATCCTTCAGCAACCTTGACATGATTTGACCCGTGGGTGGCGTGTGTCTTTATTTTGGAGCCTCGTCTTTTTAAACTGTGAACCTGGACGCTGTGGGTGCGTTTGCAGGCGATCTTTGGGTTTATTTCCACTTATTTGATAAAGCAAAAGCACAAAGTGAATCTTTCCACCAATCTGGGACTGCTCAGTTTCATCACACGTGCCTTTCTGCTCGCGCTCCGCCGAGGTTTAATCTCCAACACGGCGACAATCAGACCTGAAGTGCTTCGTTTGCCGACATTAAATTTATCTGTAATCACATTCAAATGTTCCAGTTTAAGGCCGTTAGAGTCACACGGTGAAAAAAAAATCAGATTTCTGTTCACAGTTTCAGGGTTTCAGTACTTTAGTCCACAGTGTTCAGTTTTATTTGTTCAGCTGTAAAAGACTTTTGGACTACGAGTCTTGGTTATCAGGTGGGAGTTCACTGAGTTTCGGAGAGTTTTCTCAGCTGCCCTTAACAGTCTGAATTTAAATCCAGTGGATTTGAAAAGATATTTCATGAGCTGCAGGAAAAAAATACAATTTGGATGATTTGATTGTTGAAAAATATTGATGTTTGTAAAACGACCCTTTTCAGTTGTGAGATTATTTTCATTGTAGTTAAAGAGAAAATGTAAACTGCTCAAATTAAGAGCATAAATTATTTTGGGAAGACGTTTCTCTGTAGCTTGTTTTGTTGTTTTTGAAGATATTTGTTTATAATGTAAATGTATTTATTTTTCTAATATTTCTGATCAAAATCAAAACAGTCAAAGTAAGATGGAAGCTGAAGCAGTTGGTTTATACACTGAAAATGGATCGATCACTTCCTGGTTCTGAAACTGAAAGCGTTTCAGGTTACTAAAAATACATAAATAAAATCTGCTTCAGTGTTTTTAAGAAACCTTATTTTTATAAAATCTAGTTGCAGATTCAGCTGTCTGTCAGAACAAACGGAACGTGATGCACTAGCTTTAATAGAAAAGTGTCAAAATTCTCTTTTTAGATCCTTTAAATAAAAAAACTAGACGGAATCAGGCTCCACATGCTCAGAGTTTGTGTTTAACAGCCTAAAATGACTGAATGAGCAGGATTTGTTGTAAAATTAAATGTACGACTGTGTGGGTCTGTGACAGTTTGGACCCTCAGGTACTAAACATGTAAAAATGCACATGTATGTACTGTAACATACTTGAGATTCATGTGTTCACTTACTGGAATATTTGACATTTTTATTCAGGAAATGTAAGAACCTCAAAACTCAACAACTGTTTTTCTCCTCACATCAAACAAATCTGTTATTTTTCTGTTTTTGGAACATTTCAAATATTTGCTGTATAAAGTCGGAAGGACGAGCAGCTAACGTCCGAACAGGTTTCTCTCTTGTACTACCTGTTCTGTTGACGTTTGTCAAGTGGTTTATTATAAATACTTAAAGTGTTTGAGTCAGTCATCTGCTTGTTGTTGCTTTTGAGTTTTTTATTTCACACACTTCCTGGTTTGGCGTACGCCTCCTACCTACAGCGGAGCTCCGTGTCAGTCACACGTTGTGTGTATTTGCTGTTTTTCAACTTTTTTCTATTGTAAAATCTTGACATTGATTTTGTACATTTTCTTTTTTATACAATAAAAATAAGAATAAATAAAATCTTTTGTTTGTTGATTCACTTTTAGCAGCAGCAAAATTCAGAATTTATTTTAGATTTGTTTATTCGGTAAAATTCCAAACTACAGATTGAGTTAGTTACATTTCAGATTCGTTAGAAAGAAAATAAATCAGCTGATGCAGAAAAACGTGTTGCTCGTGTGTTTTAGTCCATCGTGTTGCAGTTTCACCTTGATCTTTCTGATGGATTTGGTTCAAATTACTCTGAAACTTTCTGATTAAACCCTTAATTAATAGGTGCAGCTTAATCAATGGATTAAACTAACACAGGATTAAGTTATATTTTACAGGCAGTTCAAAGCTAGATCTTTAATTTTCCTGTCACCTGCTTTGGTTTTATACTTTGTTTTCACTAGAATAATGTTAGACAGATGTTTCCAGGTGTTTCCAGATGGTGGTTCTGCAGCTTTTCTTGTACTGTAGGATGAAACACACTCCAGCTGTCGCTCAGGAGATTATCAGAAAAGGTCTCAACCCTTTCTACTCACACACACAGACACCATGAATGTTTACAGCGATTAATGACACAACAATCTGATGAGTTCAGATCCCCGTAAGAGGCCTCGTTCAGTCTGCAGTTTAAAGAGTGAGTCATAATTCTGAGAAGAGAAATGAACTGATTATAACTTGATCCGACACGTTTTGTCTCTTTCAGACCTGGAACAAATCCACAGGTTGTGTTTATGTTTATTAGACACAGAAACTAATAAAGGTTAATACAAAAGCAGTAATTCATGTGGTTAATGTTCACTTGTTTTCAATGTTTTTGCTTGTTTCCTCATAAAAACAATTAGCTAATAATTTTGGTTTAAAAAAAAAGACTTTAGGTTTTTAAAAGTTTTTGTTTTCAGCTGGATAAAAATTTCAACTACAGATTTTTTTCAGTTATTTTTACTTATCTTGTGTGAAATTATATATAAATAAACACATGTTTTTTTTAGTGGAAGTGATCAGATGAAAACAACAAAAGCTCTGATTGTTTCTGAGGTTTATTTTCCAGCGTGATTAAAAGCCGGGAGGGATTTCTGTTAGACGTTCTTATCAGATGGACTCAGATCTTTACTCACAAATTTTATATTTACTTTCCATTTCAGCTGTTTGTCTGTTTCCGTCTGTGGCCAAGGCAACGCAAACTGTTTATACTGACAGTCAGGTTGTTTTCTCTGTCTGTCTGTTCTGTCTTCAACAAATAAGAACAGTTTCAAATCCATGTCAAGTAAAATAGGATATAATATTTATCCTCCTGGTTATTTTAATATTTAAATAGACTAAAACTGTTTCTGTTCTCATCAACTGACCAGATGTGAAATCATTCTGAAGGCAACAGGAAAAAGATCTACTCTTTGAGGTTTTTAAAGACAAATCAGGGTTCTACAAAAAGAGCTTCTGACAACTGAAATAAATAATTTGATAATTTGTAAAAGGTAAATATTTTCCCCTGACAAATACAAACTCATCGAAGGGGAATTCACCTGCTAGTTATTCCACATATAATCATCTGTTACTGAGTCAACAAGCAGCTCTGGGACGTGATAACCTCAGTTAAACTGCAGAAAGAACCAATCACGAGGCTCTGAGAGCAAAATCAGGCTTCTGATTGGCTGCAGCAGGAGGCACTTGTTGTTTGCTGCCAAGAGGAGACAGAGAGAGTGACCACACAGCAGGAGCATCGGATTGGATTAAACTCAGGACTGGAGGATGAAAATTAGAAGAAGAGAGGAAGAAAATACACTCAGAGGAAAAATACATAAAAAGGACAAATCGCAAAAGGAAATAAGTTATTATAATAGTAGCATTTTGTCTTGAAGGCATGAATAATAAACGTGTGTAATCCGATATTAGAGTTTAGGTTTAATTAAAGAAGCAGAATAAGATTAAAGGGGTATTTCAGCCTTAATCTCCTCTCTTAATCCTAGAAAAAGAGCAGTAACACCTCTCGCTGCAGAATCAAACCTGTAGTTTTTTTTAATGCTTGTTTTGTTTTTCTGTAGCTGTAAACATGAAAACAACTAGAAGAATATCATGATTTCATGAGTAAGTTACAGCTTCTCCCTCTTTCTGCATCAGGATTTCAGTTTGAATCACTTTGTTAATCTGAAAAATGTAGAATAAAGTATTTACAGCACATTTACAACTCCGATTTAAGTCCTGAATAACAAACTGGACAATATTTAGCTGCAAAAAACAATAAAAAACATTCCCAAAGTTTTAATTGAGTATTCTCTGTTAAAATGCTTTAAATGTAAAAGAATCTGTCATGTTTAATCGAACCTTCACGTCACACAACAAGTTTCACAGAAAAGAACATTGAGTGTTTCTCTGAACTTGATGTGTTTCAAATGATTCCTGTTTTCTTTTACTGTCCGTCATTTTATCCATTAAGGCTCGTGTTGTCGTGTCTGATGGGACACAGAACTCCGGTGATATTCTTCTCCTTCAGGGTCCGTTTTATAAAATTAACTCTGTATTGTGGCTTTTTTTTTAATTTCTGACTCTAGTACTTGCAACAAAAAACAAATACAGTCATAATGGGATAAATTAATTAACAGTATGTTGTAACATAAAGACATTTTGAAGCATGTGAGTGTATCTACTGCCTGAAGTTCCAACATCAACTCTGATGATTTGAGCTCAGACAAAATACCAGAATCTTGATGTATCAGTTGTATGATAAGTCCAAAGAAACATGAGTAATGTTAATGCTGCATCCAGTGGCCCATTAAGATCACCATAGTAACCACACACCTGAGTCTGTAACTCCCTTATTTGAGACTTTACGAGTCAGACAAGAAAAGTTAGTGTGTGTTTTTGGAGAGAAATTACAAGTTAAAAAGATCCCATGACTTTTAATATGAAAATATGTAAACAAATCTTTGGATCATTGTTCTGTTCATGATCGTTTAGTTTAAGCTTCAGATGTTGGACAGATGTCCTCACAGGAAAAGTGTTTGTGTCCATGGCTGCTGGACAGGCCCATACCATCAGCCCTCCACCACCATGCTGACACTGAACTGTTCATGCTTTGTTTGGTTTTATTATAGTGCTGCTGTGCATTATGGGTAAACATCTCTGCCTTGGAAAAACAGGCTTTTAAAGTCTTTATGTCACAAATTTTACCTTTTAACCTGTTAATGGAGTCCTGATGCATCAGTCAGACCTCGGCAGGAAGGTCATGAAGGATTCATGCTTGTTTTAATTTCCTGGTATTATGTAAACACACACAAACTCCTGTTTTTTATAGAGGTGGTTACCCTGATAGTGATCAGTTAATCAATGCATTTGATCAGCAGCACCTGGCTGATACTTATTCTGATTATTATGTTGGTAGTACTTGGACAGAAAGGGACAAGAGGTAAAAACTTTTGCAACAATGTTTTATTAGCAAATGTACAAAATAACATCCTACAACAAGAAAAACAAAAATGTTGGTTTTATGATTACCGGAGCAGGCGTTTATAAAAATAACCTGCCGGAACAAACAGACAGAAGTTTGCTGAACTCGTATTTGGGTGTAAAATCATCCAGTGGGGAAAATGGCACGACACGCTCAGTTTGGTCCGAAGTAGTCGACCACGCCGTGGCCTTTACGACCATCAAAGAAGAAGAAGTTGCGATGAGGAGTGTCTCTTTGTGAGAGAGCCTGAAGACAGAAAAAAAAAAAAAAAAAACATTTTCCTGAATATTTTGTCATTTAAAGAACATTTATGTTCTTTAAACTATCTAATAACATTAAATAAGTCAAACCGTAAACATGATAAAGTGAAAATTATAGAAGAAGAAACAGGAAGTTCAGTTTTATAAGATGTATTTTTAGACTTCTATCCAACATGATGTGTGAGAGCTGGATTCACAGCTGATTGCAGAGAGTTTCATCATCACTGAGACGTCAGGTTGGCGCTTTGCCGACATGCTGCAGTCTGATGTTAACCGTCAGTCGTCTCCTCCTCCTCAGACACCTTCACCCTGACATGAACTTTGATTATTCAGCCTCAGGTCGATCCACAGGCAGCTCAATGAAAACTTGTTTCTGATCTTCTTCATTTAATATGGATTTTTTGTTATAATGTGCATTAAATACAAATAACGTTTGACTTATGAGGATTTAAATGTTTTTTTAACATCCTGTAATTTGAATAAATTCAAATTGAAGTAAGAAAACTGGATTTTGGATTCATTTAAAAGTGATTCTGTGTTTTATGACCTGGTATTTTAACTGCACTGAATGGTCCGAGGAATGAAAACCCTAAACACGGGATGCCAGTTTAAAACCGTGACCACTGGATCTCTGCATGTACAAACAGAGTTACTGTCACAGTTTTACACTCCACTAATGGCTCCATTATGTCGCTGAGACTCGCAGCATCAATGAGGTAATTATGCTGCTCAGCTTCAGGACAGTAGAAATTATTTCACCAATTGAGAAGCTGCTACCAGACTGTCACACTGAGTCGCACTGTGGTCACAGTGAAAATCATTTCTACTCAGAGAAGGAGCTGCTGTTTGTCTGGATCCATCCCAGCAACCAGCTGAGAGGCCACATGTCAGCTGACAGACTCGCCATCTTCATCACTTACTGAACAACACAAGACGTGCCAGCTGATGACCTTTTAAGGTTTTTCATGTTTGGATAGAGATGTATAGATTCATAAAAGTGATCTAATATTAATGAGTTTACCTTTACAATTTCCTGTCCCAGAACTCCGCCCACCACGGCGCACACAGGCGACATCTCAGAGAAGCAGTAGCTGAAGACAAAAAGCAAAAAAAAAAAAAACTATTAAATAAATATATTAAAATGTCTGCAGGCTTGAGTTTAAGCCTCTGACTGAAGACTGTTGATTGTGCTTTATTTGGTGAGACGCAGGTGAAAAGAAATCTTTTGTATGTTTTGAAGTTAAACCGTCACGAGCTTTAGTCAAGATTTAGAAAACATTAAAACAAAATTGTCTTCACAATTGATTACTGGATATTTTATACCCCAAATATAGATACAGTACTTTATTATTTTAGACTTTTTCAGCCTTTTTTATGTGAGAATACAAATATTCTATAAATTTGTTAAATTTACAGAAAGTATTTGGACACTGGTGCAGCTTTAAAAAAAAACCTCCCCTCTGTAGAAAGAACAGGGTTAAAACAAAAATAGGGCATTTAAATGTCCAATATTTCCAAAAGGTTTATGGTCTTAATTCTGGTAAAATTTATTATCATTTAGTGTACATTTCAACACGGAGCTGTAAATTAACAATAAACTAGAAAGTTTCTGGAGACTCTTTGATGGGCTGCCACTGTGTATGAGTGAAAAACCCTCAGCCAATCAGAACGTTGCATTGTCAGCTGTCACAGTGTGAGACAGCTGCAAATGTGATGAAAGGGCTGAGAGTCAAATTAAGAGTCAATTATATTTAAAAGTAGCTTCTTTTACACCAACAGGTAGTGATGACAAGTGGGATACCATGGTGACTCCAAACAACACTGAAACATGATCGTGCACCTCTGGAGAACAAACTGTTTGATTAAATCTGGCAGGTGGTGCTGTGGGGCATTTCAGGTGTGGTTTTTGGCAAGTTGCATCACCATAGTGATGCAGATTGCCAATAAAAGTATCCAGAATCGTCCCAAGACTGAGCTGGACATTTGGATGTAGGATGTCTCAGTGTGTTCTTACATTCGAGCCACGTTAACGTCCATGGAAGAGAAATAAAGCTGTAAAGCAATGCCATCCATTAACCTCCCGAGGGAGGCCCCTTATGATCTGCCATCATCTGATATACAAACCAGATCGAGTGTCTCCTCCTTCACCTGCTACATAAAAGCTACAACACCCCTTTACAAGAACTGCCATGTTGATTTTTGGATCTACAACATGAAACTCACCTGCAGACGGTAACTAATTAATTATAGCTAAAATAAAACAATAACTACCACAGCACTCATGTACGAGTCTTAACGTAACTTTATTGTTAATAAGTTCTTTGAGCTTTTTTTAGTCTCTGAAGACAGTGTGAGATATTTTTACGAGTCACAGCAGACTGAGCAGTGAAGTGAAGTATGATAATGGGAACTTTACAGAACCACAGTTTCTCTTAACAGCTCGTCGGGTTATGCTGTGGTTGTGTTAAACCTACCAGCATTGGTAGGAAACTTCTACTTTTTACATTTAAAAAAATAACATCTCACATCACCCGAGAACTTTGAAGAACTGTTCAAACAGTCTAATTTGTTTTCCATGATTTAATTTAAAAATGTCCTAAAATTCAGCAGAGATGGAGATCAAAACTCATAGAAACAGAAAATGAGAGAAAGAATTAAAGAAGGTTTTCAAAATGCAGCTAATGTTCAATTTGTTTAAATAAATATAAGTAACACTAAATGAACGCCTGACTGCAAAGAATTATGGGATACAATCACCTTTTACTGTTCATAATAACTGGTCCAGTGTTTTAGACACGACATGAAATTATAAAGAAACACTGGAGTTTTTAAAGAACATAAGAAGAACAGAATCCAGGCTTTTATTGTGGAGGGTCATTCCACTAAATTAAGAACCTAATAAAAATAAATTAAATCCCTCTGTGACTGGACCTTTTGACATCACATGTTACTGTGTGTTTCTGCATGTGAAAAGTCACCTGATGAAGTCGTCAGTCAGGAGGTCGGTGCTCAGTCGACGGGCGTCCAGGATGTCGACACGGATCAGTTTCAGCAGCTCACTGTCATCTTTGAAGGACTTTGGGTCGGGGTCACGACCTTTGTCTATGCGAAAATGCATCATAACTGTGGAGACGGAGACACAATGTAAAGAAACACTGAAGGAAATAAATGACAGAAACTGGAAACAAGTTTCAACCTTTAACTAAAGCAATATTTTCCAAATAATCTATTACACTATTTCCATTTATAATTTCATCACGTTTAAGTGACTTTCACCTCAAATTATCGTCTCATGGAAAGACAACATCTCTTTGAAACTGGATAAAAACCAGTTTGTGGTTGCACCATCAGCCATTTCATCCGATTAGGCCCACGTTTCCCCACATCAAATTAAGAGCGCGGGCACACACAAAAGACACACACCCACATGCCCTGACTCATTATTAGCTTTTATTCTGACAGGGTGAAAAAAAATCTCTTTCCTGTGTCAGCTTCAGAAGTGATTGAGAAACATATAAAACATTTAAACCGTGAGCTTTATTTGGTCATGAAGAATATTTCAAACTTCATCATGTGCACATACGAGCACAGACATCAACACGTCGCCCCCATATTTCCTGCTCGTCCATTAACTTGAACCACATGAGGAAGTCGAGTCCTCCCACGGCCATTTCCACCAGCATGGCATATCACTCTCTCACACACACACACACACACACACACACACACACACACACACACACACACACACACACACACACACACACACACACACACACACACACACACACACACACACACACACACACACACGAGCAGTGGCGATGAATCATTTTCACACGTCGGCTCTGCCCTTTATCAGAAACTTTGTTAGAAGAAAGTTTAAAAACTGACACAAACGTATCACAGGAAATCAAAAAGAATTTCATCACACAATATAATAATGTCAGCAGAAATGGAAATATGATTTTATCTCTCAGCCCACACGCTGTAGTGACAAATTGTCTCTACTCACAGACTCACAAACAGGGTTAAAGGTCAAGATGGGCTTCAAAACCAAAACTGGTATTAGAAGATGAAAAGAGACGAGTTTTATTTAACTTTCAGAGAAACTTGTTCTTATATTCACGTTTAATTAAAAAAAAAATCCTGTTGGTCATTAAACCAGATTTAATCAATCACAAAGATAATAAAGTAATGATAAAAATCAAAAACACGCACACACCCAGCTTGTGGTTCAGATCAGCCGACTGTTCCTAGTGAGACAGGAAACAGTTGTAACAGAGGAAGAGCCACTTCCTCATTGGTCGCCCAAAACAACAACTGCTTGCTCCAATTATAGAAACAGTGAAGGAATATTTACAGCACTTCCTGTCTCAGATTCACAAAAAAATAAACAACAAGTAATGTTTCCACACAGAAATTAATGTGAAACGCAGCGATCTGAAGACTGAGAGGTTGAAGTGGGTATTTTTATACTAAACTGAATCCACCACAGATGGAAACCTGATGTTCACCAGACACAGAGACACGCAGCAGCATGCGAGCAGCAACAAGGATGCATTTTAACCTTTAGGAGTACAAACACACACCTACGTTCACCTGACTGCATCTGTCTGTCAGGTGACTGGAATATATACAAGCTGTTATTTCATTCCCATCTGTTTTCTCCTCCTTCTTTCCTCTTTCACAATAAAATGATCTTTAAAACAATGACGAGTTCTGACAAATCAAATATTTCTGAGCTCTTCACTATTTCTGGTTTTGACCAACCAGAATCAAGTATTCAGGAATGGATATTAACTATTATTACCAGAACTAAATCAGTGTTTGTATCAGCAGCAGGCCAGAAAACATCATTACACTGTAGGAAATATATTTGGATGCATCTACACTTTGGTTCATGACTTTAACATTTTATGATGAATATTCTAAAAGTGTTAGATGTTAACATCATTTATCACTACTGGTACAAAATGCAGCTGCTCGTATTTTAGCAGGAACCAGAAAACTTGAGCCGGTAGAACAGCTTCACTCAGTCGGCTTCCTGTTTGTTTTCAGATTCAAAACAAGATAAATAAAGGGATAAATAAAGTATTTTCATTCATTCATTCATTCATTTCATTGAAGGTTTAAAGACTCTTGATGTTCGAGTCTCGTTCTATCTGGACACGTCTACACGTCTTAATAAACAGATGATCTCAAATCTAAAAAATTAAAGACATTCAAGCAGCAACTGGGACATAAATAAATAAATCAAACTGTTCAGAGTTTAAACTCTCATCTGAAGTCTGACACCTGATTTTATTCTGTTATTAATATTATCACGACTATTTTATTTATTCTTGTTCATTACATGTCACACTGTTTTAACTGGAGACTGTTTATTTTTGTCTTCAGCTTTATTATATTTAAAAATGCAACTTATTTGTTCATCAAAAATATTTGTGGATAAAAGTGACACAGATACAAATTAAATGAACATTTTATTGTTCTTATATTTTCTCTTTCTAAGCTGAGTGTAAAGATGTTGCTTTAAATCTGTATTTATTTATAGAGGAGTTTTTGTTTTCACTCGTTATTGACAGAATAATGAGTGAAGATTAAAATCATTAATTTACAGCTGATAAATCTGTTAATATTTGAGATAAGAGAAGAAACAGATGTTGTAAACATTCAGGTTTGCCCCTGAGTCTGCGGTTACTTCCTGCTTTTTGTCACGGTGTGTAGGTGTCGGGCTGCGCTCGCTCTACACTCACTGCACATGACTGACCATGGACAACCTGTGATGGAAACTACAGGGTTGTTTGTGGGATAACGAAAAGCCAGGTGAAAAACAACGTGCAAAACAGGAAGAACAAGAGTCAAAAAGTTTGTTTACATTTCAGAAGTTAGTCTATGTTTCTGTGTAACGAACGCAGAGTAGACGGTTTTTAACTCTGATGAAATCGAACACTTTTCTCTTTATGCTTGAGCGACACTCACAAACTTTGAGGATATATTTTTCCACGCACGGTGAACATCAGTTACACTGGAACAGTTATTTTTGTCTTTCTGGGTGAGTTTCAGTCTCTCCGAAGGGTCCGACACATTTTCAGTTTCAGATTTTTAGACCTGTTTAGGAAACTTCAGTGTGTAACGTGGTTTTCTCCTCCACAAAATAAAAGCTTCATATGAGAGCTAAAACAAAAGCAACTCAATTTATATTTTACAGCCTTAATCTATTTTATTTTTTAAAACTATATAATAATAATAATTATTATTATTAATTGATAACTGAAAAGTAAATGTCCTTTCATACCAAGAAACAGGAAATAGTCCACCGGCATTTTCTTCACAGCAGCTTTGACCTTCTTACTGAACCAGTCAATATCCAGCGCCTCCAACAAGGTGCAGAAACGCGCCGTCTGATGGAGAAATTTTAAAAAAATAGATGAAAATTCACTCATGTCTCATTTTCAGGACAGAGAAGACTCAGTCTGGATCCATATCTGATGATAAATGCAGATATTTAGGATCTATTTGACTTATATCTAACTTCAATTAAAATTTAATACAGTATTATATATAAACTGAATTCTTTTCTTAACTACTAGTACTACTAATTATATTTTTTTGTATTTAGTTTCTCCTGATATTTCAGATCCAAAATATTTCTTCTTGTCTTTACTGAAAACTGACAGCAGTTCATCACGTACGATGTTGCTTCTCCTATTAAACATAAACATTAATTCAGTGAAACAAAAACACTGAAAAAAAAAAAAAAACAATTCAATTATACCTCAAAAATGAAACTAAACACAGAAATTTTAATGTAAAACGTGGATTCTGGTAATTAGATTAATGAGACTGTCATTGAGACAAGATCCTCGATCACTGACCTTCTTCACCATGGTGGTGTCGTTGGGATCGACTTTAGCCTTCTTTGCTTCTGGACCATCGCTGGAATCATCGGAAGGCTTCACCACTTTAGGTTTCTCTCTAAAAACAGAGAACTGTAGCATTAATACTGCAAAACCTGCTGCAGAGGGTAGAGAGCTACTTTCTGTTTTGTTGTGTTTGTGAATTAAAAAAAAATTTTTTAAAAAAGGCCTTAAATCATAATTATTGTTATTTCTTTATGTGTGTATCGGAAAATATTCAGATTTAACTCAAGAAAAAACAATTTCACAAGAAACTAATGAGTTGCCAATAAAATAACTAACCAGTACAGTAATCCCTCGCTATGTCACGCTTCAGCTGACTGGTTGAGATCAGCATGTGGTTATGTATCCTGGATTCTGATTGGCTCAGATCAGCATGTGGTTATGTATCCTGGATTCTGATTGGCTCAGATCAGCATGTGGTTATGTATCCTGGATTCTGATTGGCTCAGATCAGCATGTGGTTATGTATCCTGGATTCTGATTGGCTCAGTAAAGTAGAGCAGCATTAGATTCTGCTTTGCATTTGCAGCATCTCCTCTCGCTCATTTAGCATCATCGTGTTTTGCACTGTTTTATAGGAGCTTAAAATATATCAAAATTATCATAAATGTGATTTTTATCTTTTGCAGGTGGTTTTGTAACCACAGCGATCGAGGAGGGATTACTATAATTATACATGTCAGTCACCAAACTGTAAATATTTCCAGAATTTTTCAGAAACCAGAAGGTGTGACTGTATCTCAGGTGGATCCTGGTTATCAAACACACTTACTCAACGTAGTGGTACTCCCGTCCCAGGTTAGAGAACATGTAACCATAGTAACCATAGACATCTCCACAGAAGACCTTGATGTTGTGCTTAGAGCAGAGCTTGTCGACTCGCACCATCACTTCTCTGGAGCAAAGTGTCAAACAAACCTGAGGGAGAAAAAACAATAAGTCATTGATCTCCCCAAAACATGCAGCGAAAGACTTTCAGCTTTTTAAAAAGAGTTTAAATTCTGTCAACTGTTTTCTTTTATATTGATTATCTAATCATCCTCACACCATTTAACTATCAAAGAGCTTCCACTTTCTATTTTCTGACCTGAAAAGATTTTGATGTATTTCATTAGAACTCAAATGTTTTGAGAGAAAACTCAGTTCCAGTGTTTCGTTTTCCTCGTGACACACAAACAAGTTAAACATCCACTTTATCAGGAAAAGTTAAAAACTACTAAATTACAGAAATCTGGATATTTTTCAGCTTCTTTTAATCTTTCCGTCATCAGATTCTCCTGCTGTACCATCATGCTCAAAATTTAAAGAAAACATCTACATTTTGTTGTTGATGGAGTTCCTAAGGAAACAGAGGGAGTGTCTTGAAAATGGTTTTAGAAACATACAAACAAAAACAAACTTATCATCCAACACATTCAATTCTTGGAACAACAACAACAAAAAAAACCCCTTAAAAATGATCAGCAGCTGGTCAGCAGCCAGACGGGCGGGGCACACCTACCGAAGCAGCGTGTGATGACACAGTTACACAGGGAACGACAGTACAACCAGGGAGGGCTGATGTGCGACTGTAAACAACTGATAAGACCCATTCTGCTGCTGTGGATCAGAAGACCACACAGCAGCACACAGACAAGGGTCAAAGACCTGCATCTCTGCTTGTTTCAGGGCTCAAGAGTCAGAAGATAAGAGTCTGACATCAGTGTCATTAAAACAAATACTTCGATTTAATTGTTCATCAAGTATAAAACTGTCAAGCCAGTCAGAACATCTGGATTGCTCGGCATCTTCAGCCTCATCCGTCTATCTGCAACAGAGACTCTAATAAATCTCACTATGCAATACAACAACCTATTTGATTTAGTCCAAGCTGTTTATAGTGATTTTAATATTACACATGGTAATACTGCAGTGATAACAGATACCAGACATAATGTGCAGCTCTAAAGGGAACAGAGAGAAGTGGAAAGTCAGCTGCACCCTGCGAGTACACAGATGGACGCTGGATCTTTCGGTTTTATTCCTCCTTTAGAGAGTTTCCTCTCAGATGAAAACTGCGACCGCACTCCAACTGCTCTGCTTTAATCGCCCTCCATCTTCCTGCTGAGCCGCACACAGAGACTTTCATGGAAGAAGATAAAACTGAAGAGCGCTCCAAAGCGCAGACAGACCCCCTTCTGTTTTACAGTTTTCATCTTCAGCTCTTAGAACATTCTTCCACGTCCTTTTTATCCAAAACCATCCGCCTCATTCCACTCTCCCTCCTCCTGACCTTCACTTAAGCCTGAATTTTAACACCATCTCAGAACAAAAACTGAGATTTTTCTCCTCCTGTTGTGTCTGATATGTTGGCAGTCTGGTTCCCTTTGTAAGTGCTAAGTGTCAACAGTGATAAAAACTGAGACTCGTCTGTGTAAAGGTGTCCATAGAAATAGATGCTAAAGATTTAGATCATTTCAAACCCAAATCAATAGGTTAAAAACAGTGACAGTGATGGTTCTGTTAGGAACAAGAGAAGTAGCATCAAAGTCCATCAACTAATAAAAAGCATCACTGTCGACACCAACCACTGAATATTTCCTTTATCCGATTTTCCTAATTTGTACGTTTACCTGGATCAGTGACAGAATCAGAGACTATCATCATACTTGTTCTGAAATAAAACCACCTCTTAAAACATAAAACTCAGTATCTTAGCAACATATGAACTGGGTCCCTTTTTAAAAACACACATGATAAATTAAAAAAACAGAGCTGCCACAGAAAACAATGATCTGACCTGTTAACAGCTCAAGTCTGTCAGTGTCATCAAACTGAGGCAGCTTGAGTTAATGAACAGACATCCACTTCATTTTGCATTCGAGATGTAATTAATTACACTGAAATGAAACTGAACTCATATTCTGACGTTACAGTGGCAGCCAAAAACATAAAAACATCAAATCGATGCAACACGGTCTGCACGCGTCTCAGATATGCAGAAACTTTAAAAAGACAATCAAAGAACTTAAAATAAAACACCAACAAATGATAAACTGTTTCAGGTCTATGCTGGACACAGATTTCACCCCATAATGACATGAGACATCTAAATATTAGCACTTGTATATATAAAGCATTGGGCTTTAAAGTTTAACCAGAAAATATTCTCAGAATGTAAAATTAAAATTCAACACACGTCTCTGTCATATACCACATTTTATCTAAAGGTATGACATTTTACTTCCACACACTTCAGTTAACTTCTGTTTTCAGTTACCGCATCAAACTGCAGAAAGAATTCATCTGGTTTGTCATCGACTCTGCCCATGTCAGCGTGCACCTCCACCATTGGGTTGAGATTCTGTGCTCTCTCCAGTGAGGCCCGGGCTCGATTCTGACCCTGAGCCGACACCGGAACCAGGAACTGAGCTCGACAGGTCTCCTCTGACACCTACCAGATTCACAACAATCAAAGCAGAATAAAAATATTGTTACATACGCTACAAAGGGTGTTTCATACCTTCTTTTTTATATATAATATTTATTTAGACTATTTAAGAACAGAGACAGAATGATGTTCCTTTATTTTTTCATGTTATTATGTAAAATGTAGAACTGTTATGTGAAATGTATTTATTTTTTACGGGAATTAATTATTGTTATTCTGTTAATGAGCTGTTGACTCAGCTATTACTTTGCCAATAGAGACACCTAGTGGAAAACTGTATTATTGCAAATATAAAGCAAAGATAGTTCAATTATTTTTTCCAACTCTGAATATTTAACTGAACACATAGATTTCCATATTTATAATAAGTCTGCTTAATGTGTGTCAGCTGACTTTTTTTCTCTGCTAACGTACATGCTCATGATCAAGCAACGTGAGTCTTTTAACTCCAGCTAGAATCAGGTTTTTGGCCACTTCAGCTCCAAGACCTCCTACACCAGCCAGAAGCACACGAGACCCTCGTAACCTGCAGTAAAAGTAAACAGAATGCAGCTGAAAATCTGCTGAACTTCAAGGGTTTAAAAAGAGATTTAATTACATTATCTTTGATTTATGAATCATCTTTCTGTCCTTCAAAAGCTAAAGATGGTCTGACGTGTTTGATATATTAATTGATCTGTTTTCATGTATCCTTGATTAAACTTTGATGTAGAAAGTAAAACAAAATGCCAGCTTAAAATAATATATAAAAAAAGAACTTTAGATAAATACGAAGAGGAAGAACAATGTTAGCCCAGAATGGCTAAAAATATCACAAAATGGTTCTGCTTTGTGAAAAATTCTTTGACACGGCTTTAATCTTGTATTAATTTTGTTTTGTCTTTTTAACCTGTAAAATGTGATTGGTGTATTTTAATTTGGAGTAGGAATACATTAGTTTATACTTCTGCCTTTTCAAACATGTAACAAAATTGTTTGATACTCGTTTTAAAAATAAATGCTTGATATTTACGTTAGTGTACACGAATATTGCAAAATTTTAATTACATAGAAAAATGTGAAGCATTTCTTTTAGAAATGAGTTTAAAAGGTGCAACAAGCCTGGTGTTGCGTGGCTGTGTCGGTTAGCATGGAGAGCTAACTGAGCTAACGCACCTCTTCTGGGCATCAAGTCCCCACAACCGAATCTGACGGTCATACTGTGCCGCTTCTTCTTCACTGATGATCGGGTCCTCCTTTTCGAACATATCGATCGTTTCTGTTTGCTCTAGACTTCTTAATTGCGGGGTGAATTAGTTTCTTGTGCTGCTGGAGATATAAATGGTTAAGATGCCGCCAGCGTCCCGTTGACTGGGCGCTGATTTATGACGTCACTAGAAACAAAACAATGGACGTTTTTTTAGAAACTTCCAAACTATTTTCTTTTTCATTGCTCATTTACTATATATTTTTCAACAATAATTTTTTTATAAATCATTTTTATGTTTTTCAAAGTCTTTTTTATCTGTATTAAAAGTTATTTTTTTCAATACTACTACGCTCGACCCGTAATAAAAGGCTAATTTCTCAATGTTAGTCATTTTTAAAGTTACTTTTAAAAAAATTTTGAAACTACCGACCTTCATAGTTGCGTTTAAAATAATATATTTCAGTTGTTTTATTATTATTTTTTTTGTTTTGACCCACACGTTGACCGAGTTAATTGGTAAATTTTTCCCTCAGTATAGGCTTGCAGGAACAATTCTAATGTCACTCAAATCCCTTTTTTGTGAATCCATTGTTGGCAGCTGTATCTGGTTCTAGTAAATGCCACTAGTAAGAGGTTAAACAACTGATTTACATAATTTTTTTAAACAACTCGGCTCATCTAAAGTATATATTTCTAATAGAAATGAAAACTAATAAAAACGTGTGCTTTCCCCTGAAGTAGTAATACAAAGGGCTGCATGGTGGCGCAGTTGATAGAGCTGTTGCAGTGAAAAGGTCCTGGGTTTGAATCCAGACTGGGGCCTTTCTGTATGGAGTTGCATGTGTGGGTTTTCTCCTCCCAATGCCCCAAAACATGCAAGAAGTTAATTGGTGACTCTAAATTGTCCCTGTGAGTGGTTGTTTGTCTGTGTGTGGCCCTGTGATGGACTGGTGACCTGTCCAGAGTGTCCCCTGCCCCATGGCTGCAAGAGATAGGCACCAGCTCCATGTGACCTGAAATAGGTTCAGAAAATGGATGGATAGTAGTGTGAATGGTAAATTAAATATTTGAACAAGATAAATGTCAGAGACAGACCAAAACAAGTTGGAGAAAATTTTTCAGACAAGAATCTGGGTTTGAATTGACTACAATCACTTGGAGTAGGGGCCAAAACCCTTCATTCTCATTGTCATAAATCGTAATCACATGCTTTTATTAATTTAGGTAAAAGACAAAACAAAAAAAAACTTGTTGACAAAGACTAACTTCCTCGGCAGAGAAAAACGTATCCACATCAACGTACCATACACAGACCGTTTTTGACGAAGGATTAAACATTGTAGTGTGTATAGCCCTTTAAACACGCAAAAGAAATGTAATAATCTCCGACAAATTCGCCTTAAAGTCAAACTCAGGGTTCAGTTTGCACACTTCTTATGTCTTTCGGTAATTTCCGTAACATCCACATATCACGAGCTCCCTTTCGGAAAGCCCGCCTCTTTCTTTTAGGAGAAGATGGTCAGCCATTTTAAGTGTGTCAGTCGTCATTTCACATCGCTACAGTAGGACGGAGAACGTCAGGATTCAATTTCAGCATATTTCTCTTACAACTGTGGTGGAGAGTTGCCTACTATGAATTGAATCTCTTCCTAAAACAAAATAAGTAGATTGTAGTGAAGTGACGCATAAGCCAGTAGTTTCCAGTGTCGAAGTTGTAATTTTTTGCACCTCAATGTAGCTAGAGGAAATGGCTGTGGAAAGCATGACTGTCCATCCAAACTCCCCAACTACCAACCACGAACACAACAGTCTTCTGACTGACGAAAGGTCGAGTAATTCTACAGTCATATTTAAATGAAATTATTTATTTGTCCCGTGCTTTTACACAAAAGCCCGGGGTTTCTTTTTGTTTTTTTTTCTGTCAAAAAGGATTAAACTCGCCTTTTCTGGAAAACGAGTACAGAGGTAAAGAGAACGGCCATGTTGACACGACACCTGGAGGGCCTAATATCAACTGGAATAATGTTATTCCCTTTATTTTATGTTCTTTCAATCAACGATCAATCGACTCCAGCGAACTTGTCTGAAGGAAAATGACGACCTCGAAAAATGATCATTCATATTTTTTCCTCGACTCGACAGTTTGAATATCAAACTTCGAATAATTTACTCGCCCATTGTTCAAATAATTTAAACTAATTGACGTTAGTTTTGTGACAATAGCAGTCACAAACGTAAAAATCCAAGCGACTTTTGCCAACGGTTGGCCTGTTTTCAGGCTAACATTAGCTTGTTAGCTCTAGCTAACGAAGCTAGCGGCTAACGATTTTTGTTGTTTGTGGTTTGTTCACGTTAAATTCGTTGCAGTATCTTTGTTTTTGCTCCAAATAACATTTGTATGGCAGCTTTAATGTCATTTTATCAAAATAGTCTTTCAACTACTCCAAAATGCGTTCAGTTATTTTCGTTCTGTCGACGGTCCGAAGCAACGGTCGCTAAATTAACTGCGCACTTTGTGCTTTACAGTGTTTGTAGACGCCTTACTCGGGACGAAAAAAAAGCTGTTTTAAACCTCCTCAAATCAGAAGGAAATTATCGCTCGCAAAAAAATGTTAAATTACTTGTTCCCATAATGTTTAATTTTTTTAGTCCTGAATTGCTCAATGTTACAGTGTGTTTGTTAATCTAACATGATGTCCCCTTTATTCACAGTCGTTCCCACAGTGACTCGTCCCAAACATTCACTAAAGTCCCCAAAGTGCCTAATTGTCTACAAAGCATCCCAGAAGTGTTTCAAGTCAAACACAAAGTTCCCCTTTCCAAACTATTCATTTTAGAAAAATTGTTGTTAGCCCTTTTCACTAGAGACCCAATTAGAGCTTTTAAAAAGGGCAGGGATTTTTCTAAGTTTTTGTGTGCAATATGTGAAGAAAACCTGTCACAGTAAGTATTCCCCATTTTACTCATGGCCCATTGTTTATATCATTATTGGATTTGTAGACTCATTAAATCAGCTAATATTGTACCATAGTTCTCAGTGATATTTAGTTGGACCAGCACAATCACTAAAGTTAACAGAAAGCTGGCTGTTAACATTACATTTTAAACTTTGGTGTTTTCATCATGAATAACAATAAACCTTTGGCAAAGTTTACATGTATGGCAGAAAGTGCACAGGTTTTGAGTTCTCTGTGTTGCTTGTGGAGGGTCTAATACATAACCTATTAGGTAAAATAACAGTTTTAGTATGCTGCAGTACTTTAAAGTTTTGTATATGTAAATATACAGAGTATCAACTCTTAAAACATTAAACTAAGCTGTTAAATTTAGATGTTTTTCATTTTATTACTAGATTTTCTACAAACTGGGGGGTTGTTGGCAGCAGGTGACATGCTTATAACATTTTGAGAGGGTGGACGAGCCACCGGTGTCTGTAAGCAGTGAATCTCAGTCGCGTCCCATTCACAGAAACCTGCTCACATAATAATACAACCAAATCCCCGTGCTGCAACAGACAGCTCTCCCGTGTGATTTGAGTAGTTTCTTTGTGACTTGTGTCAATAGACAAGTGATTTGTTCTGGGACACGATGCTCTTGATCGAGTGGTTTTGGGATTTAGAGGTCACAGCTGTTACAGAGAAAACTAACAGTGTTTAAGGTCCAGGTGTTGGTACACCGAGCTTCCACTTTGACACAATATTGTCAGAAAACATTAATTTTCAGTTTATATTTTAACTTGTCAAATTTTACAGAGAAAATGTAAGATACAAACGTGTCAGGAGGATTGTTCCAAGTTTAAGGTGTTTTTCTAACTTTATGTTCCAGAGAAATGTGAAATAAGCTCAAATATAATGTCAGATTTTGTTATTTGCTCTGGATTGTGCTCTGTAGAAGAGTGCAGATAACTGGATTTTATCTGTTTACTTTAGACTAGGTGAAATAACATGTTTGTTTTGCTCTCATAACAACTTTGTTGTTTAAAACTCAGAACATTTTCAGCCAAGTTATTCCGAGAAGGTACTTGGACAGGCTGCCGCAACCTCAGATATAACAGACACTTAAACATATTAAACCTGTAAAGTTTGTTTTCTCTCAGAAAAAATCTAAATTTGTACTAAAAGATTCTAAAAAGAAATGATTTCTATTAGATGTGTCTGCAGATGAACATCATGTTTGATCTGATGGAGAGATTACTAAGGATGTGGTGTGGTCTAGTGTTCACAGACAGCACAGCTGACTTCTCAGATCAGCTGTACCCACCACCTCCTGCGTCTCAGTTCACTGTGTGCTGCATAAAGTCGAGATAAAACCAGTCCTGTCAAAGTTTAAAGTTCTTTTCACACGTGTTGGCTTTAGGCCTCGACCTGCAGGTTGTACTTTTAGTCTTCTTTGGGTGTCGTCCTCTGTAGGAGAACCAAAACAGGTTCCTTTGTTAGTGTTAAATACTTTCCTAAAAGATGTCATCTCAGCCTTTGCTGTCAGTCATATTAGAAACACCAGGGTAGTCATTGGCTGTGGTTTAAAGGTGGATTAAATCTGGATTTATAAGGATCTTGTGATTGTCCTGTGGATCTTAGTAAAACCACGTCTCTAGTCTGGGATGCTGCGTCAGAACTGAAGCATCTTCCCTCATTGTTTCTTTTTATCTTTGACCTAAAATTTGGACAAATGAAAATTAGAATACACCTCTACAGCAACAAAAATAAAACTACAGGAATGTAATGTGGAGAATTTCACACACTAAACGATTAACTGATGTTTTACACTTTTCAAAGTATTCTAAAACACTAATTCATATTGTCTCACTTGTTTGATGTTATACAGGCTGTATGAGCTTCTATCAGGGTGTCAAATTGCTGCGTTACTTTGACTTTCATGTGATCCTTTTCAACACATTTTAAAAATGAACTTTATTCACACGGTTCATTTGAATGTTAAATCTGTGTAAATGTGTTAAATTGATTCAATGTAAATCCACCAGTTTCTAGTATTAAATCGTTTATATGTATAGTGTCAGAATCCAGACTAACATTTTCCTTCTAACCACATTTCCACCGATCTTTCAAAATAAAATAATTAAAGTTTTGTTGTTTATGCCTTAACTCTACAGGGTTAAAAGGAACAAGTACTAACTTATAAAACTCAGAGTTTTTGTTTCATTCTCAGTTGAAAATTTTGCTTTAATCTCAGGTTAATTTTTTGTTAGAAAATGACTCATCCTTATGCACATCCAATACCATCAGTGTGTTTTACCATAAACTGCAATTCAGTTATACGTTTCTAAAGTCTTTATTATAAAATAGTGATAGAATTTAACTTATAAACTATAAACTCAGTAACTAAACTTTAATTATAAGTTTGTCCTTTGTTTAAAAAAAGCAAATGTCCTGAAACGCGTCAGTTAGCCATGAAACTGAGTGTGTGATTCTTTTCCATGTGTTTTTTTTTCATAAACAGGCCAGAAGATGGAGAACTGGAAGAGGGGGAGCTGGAAGATGATGCAGGAGAGATGGAGGAGGAGGAAGCAGGAGGTGTGTCTGCAGCAGCGGGAGACGGTGGAGACGGGTGTGAGGAAGCAGGTGGAGGAGGTGAAGCAGGAGGAGAAGGAACAGCAGAGAGGCCTCGGCGAAGTAAGGAGCACCACGCCAGCAGCGATTCGGAGGATGAGAGAGCTCACCGTCGCAAGAGGAAGAGAAAGAAAGAAAGGGAGCGGGAAAGAGAAAAGAGGAGGGCCAAGAAGAAACGCAAATCCAAACATAAAGTAAGAATTTGTGTCACTGCTGAACTTTCTGTCTTTACCTGGAGAAAATATGTCACTGATAATTTGGTCTATTTTCTCCCAGCGACATGCTTCTTCTGATGACGACCACTCAGACTTCAGTGATGAATCTGACTACAGCCCCAGTGAAAAGAGGAAATATAGAAGCTACGGCGATCAATACGCCCCTTCAGTAAGTCTGACAAGCAAACGTTCTCCACACATCTGTATTTATGACAACATCAGGAAACCAACATTTTGAGAAGATAAAATATTTAATTACTTTGAATTTTCACATTTAATTTGTAGTCTCATGGAGGTTATGGTGGCCCCAAGAAAGGTGGCTACATGAAGATGGACAAACAGAGCTATGGAGGCTATGATGACTATGATGAAGACAACTATGAGGGAGAGGAAGATGAAGACATGGGAGATGAAGATTATGATGATTTTGCAAAAGAGCTTAACCAGTACCGCAAGGCCAAGGAGGGAGGCCGCGGTGGACGAGGTGGGTTCATAGCAGGTTGGATGAAACTAGACCTTCTCAGATGAGAGTCGATCCGGTTTTCACACCAAAGACAAAAATAAGGTTTCTTGGATGAGGTTTATTAGATTGTAGAGGTACTTTTAAGTCCAGCTGCAGTAAAGTTGCACTTTTCCTGCAGTGGTGACGTGAGAAGGATGTTCTACAGCATGTTTGTTTGTGTTGCTGTCTGTGTGGTTCTATCTGCACAGTTCTTATTTCAGTAGATCTTAAAGTTGTTTCATCAGGGCAGAGTCTGTCGTTAAGTTCTTGGCGGCGACTCTCTGCTGCCTCTGCAGTTTACTTTTGTTTCATTCTTGTCTTTGTGTCTCTGCAGGGAGCAGAGGACGGATGAAGAGCCTGAGAGGCCGGGGTGGAATGAGGGGAGGGAGGAGGGGAAGAGGAGGCAGAGGACGAGGAGGGCGAATTGGGGGAGGAAGAATGGGTGGAGATGATGATGGAGATGGATATGAAGATGACATGGAGGTGAGGTTCTAAAATGAGAATTAAACTCTTCTCGCTTTTATTTGATTTTCTTTGACAAATTTTATGTATTTACAGTGTTACTAAAATATCAAAGAGAATGATTCTGATTAAAGTATTTTAAGCTGTAATTTTATTCAGGGCAAATAGAATTTTGGTTGTGGCTGGTTCATAATCTTCAGACTGATAAATGATGGTGACTTTTGTTGGAAAATTCTTTTTTTTTCTATTTTATGCAAATATTTGTTGTTTTTTCTGTGATCTAATTTTCCACATATCTAATCATACAATAAATGTTTAATAAAGTTAAAGTCTTGTTATGCTGAATAAGTAACCCCCTTTTTTTTCCTGCTACAGTATGGAGAGGACGACTATGACAACATGGGGGATGATGATTACGATGATTATTCTAAAGAACTCAATCAGTACAAAAAGTCTAAAGACAGAGGAAGAGGTTTGTGGGGTTGATTTATCTCTGTGCACATAATCTTTACTGCAGTGTTAGCTTGAAACCATCATTAACAACACTTTGCCCCAAAAGTCACCAGTGTTATTTGTCTCTTCATCAGGAGGTAAAGGAGGCCGCGGTCGAGGGAGAGGCAAAGGAGGGCGAGGGATGATGCGAGGGGGAAAAGGTCGGAACAGAGGAAGAGGAAGAGGTGACATGGGAAATGATGATGACAACAACGGAGACATGGACAACGGGGTAAAATGAAATCTAGTGACATTAAAACAAGTCTGATATTTTAAAGTTTGTCGCTGCTAATGTGTTTGCTGTTTGTGTGAATCAGGATGGTGGTGGAGGAGATGGGCCAGGAGGAGGGAGGAGAAATCAGAATGAAAAGCACCAGGATAAGAAAGGAAAAGCCATCTGCAAGTACTACATCGAGGGGAGGTGCACCTGGGTAGGATGGCTCAAATGTTTCCTGATGATACATTTCTGTGAAGCTTCAAAGTCTTTTTCTTTATAAAACTGTTTAATATATTTTCTTACATGATTGTCACACCTGGGACATGAAGTTGAGACATTTTTTTTATCCACTTTAATGAAATAACATGTTTTTTATACAACAGTTCTCAGTTTGTTTTGCAGGTGAATATTTATTATAAATCAGTCATGACAGCTGAAAGTTCTCCAAACATAATCATAACGTGTTTAACCACCAGGGGGACCACTGCAACTTCAGCCACGACATTGAGCTGCCAAAGAAGAAGGAGTTGTGCAAGTTCTACATCACAGGATTCTGCGCTCGAGCCGACCACTGTCCTTACATGCATGATATCCTTTACTGTTGTTCACAATCATCCAGACTTGTAAAATATTAACATGAGATGAGTTTGTTTTTCTGGTTGAACCAACGTCTCCTCTCTAAAGTTGGACTTACAGCTTGGAAGTTTCATCATAACTTCTGATGTGAAGTTTTTTTATTTATCTTTTTGCACATTTTTTCCTTGACTCCCATTTTACGTGAATTTCCTTGTAAGTTGTTCCACACCACGGGGAACTGCGTCAATGGAGATGAATGTATGTTCTCTCATGAAGATCTCAATGACGACACACAGGAGCTGCTCAACAAGGTGGGAACACCGGATCCACTGGCTGAATGAAGTTTTTTCTGA
This sequence comes from Pachypanchax playfairii, assembly GCA_006937955.1. NCBI lineage: Eukaryota > Metazoa > Chordata > Actinopteri > Cyprinodontiformes > Aplocheilidae > Pachypanchax > Pachypanchax playfairii. The sequence continues at coordinate 228,832 of SSNP01000169.1, forward strand.
TGCTTCAAGAACATTCAGTTCTTTGTAGTTATATTTTAGAACTTTAGCATATTTAAATATTATAATTATTTTTAGATGTTTTTAATACTTCAGTAAACATCAGATTCAGTCTATTTGTTTTGCTCCTGTTTTGCAGATGCTTGCTGAGGATGCAGAAGCAGGAGCTGAGGATGAGAAGGAGGTGGAGGAGCTGAAGAAACAGGGGATTAATCCTCTTCCTAAACCCCCTCCAGGAGTTGGCCTCCTCCCTACTCCTCCTCGGCCAGTTTCAATGGACACCAACACAGGGGTTGGGGATTTTGGAGGCCCAGTTGCTGGTGATTTCGGAGGTCTTCCTGGACCTAACCAGGGTCCTCTTGCAGGCAAAGTTCCACCAGTTCCACCACCTGTTCCTGGGCCTAATCCTAGTTCTGGTCCTCCTGTGCATGTTCCTGAAGGAGTTCCCTTCCAAGGAGTGCCACCTCCAAATCCCAGTGGCCCTCCCCCACATATGGTTCCCCCTCCTCCAGGTGGTGTAACCGGGAACTGCGGGGGGAAAAAGATTCCATCTTTGTTTGAAATTAAAGTTCAGCCGACAGGACAGCTGGCTCAGAAACTGGCTGTCAGGTAAGAAATCAAATCAGTCTTATAGAAAACATGCAGGCAGTAATCAAACCAGAATAAGATGAAAACATTCTCTAAATCTTCATTAGATCAGAATACCTCAGTGATCTTCTCTCACTTGATCCGTAAAACTTAAAAATACATGTAAATTTTGTGTTCATCAGGTTGATTGTGCTAAAAGTCGAGTTCTTAGCTCTTGTGTTGCTACATTACAAATGTATCCTGAATAAACTGCAGAAATGTTAATAAAGCTAAAACAAATGAGGATCTTATAGGATTAATAAAACTGAATTCAGATCATCATGAGCTGCGAGAAATGACCTGTTAAAAAGACGGAGTTTTATTATCGAAGGCATTTTGAGTTCAGTCATCAAACAAGTGCTAGTCCTAATAACGGGTAATCTCATTACAAAAATCTGGTCCAGGAAACTGTTTTTCTGACTTTAAGTAATAAAACAAATATGATGGAATTTATCCCCATCAAATTGTTTTTGAGATTTTCTCTGCAAATTTGAAATCATGTTTTTGTTCCTAGAAGCCAGACACCAAGTGGCACCCAGGCTCCAGCAGCACCTCCTGCACCCCCAGGCGCCCCGGGGGCTGCCCCACCGCGTTTCCCCGCCCCTCCAGGCATGATGCCCCCCGACATGCAGAACATGGGCCCCAATCTCGGCATAAACCAGCCTCCACCCACCATGGGGCCTGGAGGACCACCCATAATTGGAGGATTTCCATCTGGTGACGGTCCTCCTCATGGGGGGGTGATGCCTCCAGGTCCTCCAGGAAACTTCTTCAACAACTTCTGCAACCAGCAGGACAGTATGAAAATGGAAGGAGTCGTGCAAGAAGGTGTGTAAATTACAATATTAACTAGCATAAAGACAACTGATGGAGGGATGTGGAGAATTTATGAGACAAAAACTATAAAATGAATAAAATCTCTCTTTTTCGTTTCAGGTGACAACTTCCAGGGTTTTAGTGGGATGGACGATAGAGGAACAGGGACATTCAGTAATCAGTCAGGTTCCCAGGAAGGCTCTGCTAATGGATCCTCAGCCCCTCAGGGTGGGATCTCTGTTCCCGACTTCCTGCCACCAGCTCAGCGTGTTCTGTTCATGAGGATCCAGCAGAAGCAGCAGGAGGAAGAGGAGAGAGCTCGCAGGATGAGTGAAGGAGGAGCAGAGAAGAGTAAAGATGTTGAAGGTAAAGGAGGATCGTACATCTTTCACAGTGTAACAGCAGCATGTTCAGTGAGTTAAAACACTGTCACATGTTCAATTAGTTTATTGGCTCTCTGTAACTGATTGTTTACTCCAGGTTTTATTTTTTTGTTTAAAGGAAGAAACTGGATTTCTGTAGGTTTTATTTTCTAATTAAAACAAAAATTTGCAATTCAAACATCCAGTAATTCTGATGTTCCTTTTTATCTTTATTAATAATAAAACAGTTCATATTTTTTATCCTTGTGAAAAAACACTTTAAGAGGAGTTAAATGTGTTTTTTTTTTCATAAAAATATTTTTCTCTGTTAGGTGACTCAGGAAACTGGTACTCCAGTGAAGATGAGGACGGCGGTGGTAGCGTGACCTCCATCTTGAAGACACTCCGCCAACAGACCCAGACTTCTCTAAAGCCCGACAGCCATCCGAGTGACCCGCGTCTCCTGAAGACTTCTCCTGCCAACCCTGCAGCCCGTCCAGCTGACCCCCGAGTGGTTCGAGATCCACGCCTGGCACGTGAATCAGTCCAAATTTCAGACACAGCTCAGTCCATAGGAGCGTCTTCCTCTGGGCCCCCTGCCGATCCAAGGTTAGCCCGGCTTGCTGCTGCTGTTTCAACAGGATCCACCTCACATTCTCCTCCTGCTTTAAAACCAGAACCTCCTCTGGTCTATAAACCTCCTCCTCTGACAGCCCCGGCAGCAGAGGAGGAGGAGACTGAACGGGTTCTAAGGGACAAACCTGTGCCGATTCCTTTGGACCCGCTCATGGGTATGGCTCTGAGGGACCCACGCTCCCAGCTGCAGCAGTTCAGCCACATCAAGAAGGATATTGTTCTGCACATGCCGGCCTTTGCTAAGGCAATCACCTGGTCACCTGAAGATCTCCTCCCACTCCCTGTTCCTAAACAAGACCTCTTGCCACTCCCACCAGGAATCCCACCTGTGTCCTCCTTGGATCCACGCCTGTCTAGAGCTCAACAGCAGCTCCACACGTCACAGTCTCCTCCTCTACAGCCCCCTCCCCCTACGGATCCACCAGCATCCTCCTCATCTTCCTCCCTTCCAGACTTTGAGCTGCTGTCTCGTATCTTGAAAACTGTTAACTCTAGTTCGTCCCAAACTCCATCTCCTCCTCATTTACCATCTTCTGCTGCTCCCGTATCCCTGCTGGTCCAGCCTCCTCCCATCACTACCTCATCTGCAGAGAAACCTGTCGACCCCCGAATGGCTCGGAAAGTCCCGTCTGATCCCCGTCTCCAGCCACAGAAATCAGCACTGAAGCAGCCAACAGAAGCTGTGCCTGCACCTCCTGTTCCCTCTACATCTCCTCCAACATCATCTTGTTCCTCCCCTCCCACAATCGCCCCCTATGACCCGAGGCTCCTTTCATCAGGAGGTGCAGGACGCAGTGTTGGTACTGGGGCACCAGGGGGCGCAAGTGTGCTCAGCAGCATCAGTCTGTATGACCCAAGGACTAACAAACCAGGAAGTCCTGGTACCAGCAGTGGCTCAAATAACTCCCCTAACTCTGCCAGCACAGAATCCAAGCCAAGTGACCCAACAACAAGTAAACCCAAGTCCAAGGAGCCCCTCTTTGTTCGGAAGTCTGCGTTGGACCAACCAGAACCAGAGAAAAGTGGAGAGCAAGGCACTGATCGTTACAACAGCTACAACAGGCCTCGACCGAAGCCTGCACCCTCACCTAACTCCACAGCCCAGGCGGGTCCTGCTGCCGCCGGGGCTGTCGCAGCTGGAGGTCTGAGTGCTCCAGGAGCTGCTGTAGACCAGGGGCCCGCAGGAGTCCACAACCTACCAGTGTCCTCTTTCTTTGGTGTTGTTAAGCAGGCTGCCAAACCTGGTGGGACAAGCAGCCCCTTTGGAGGAAACAGCCCAGCGCAGTCTGACCAAGCAGCTGCCGATCAGGACAACGCCTCGCTGAAGGACGTTTTCAAAGGCTTTGACCCCACTGCGTCACCCTTCTGCCAGTGACCTGCTCTGGAACCGGACCGCTGCTGGTCTGGAACCGGACTGCTGCTGGTCTGCCCGGGTTGTTTTATTATTTTTGGACACTGAAAAAAGTCAGTGAAAACAGAACAGAGTGCACTCCAGCTGGGGAACACAGTTTAACTCCACGCACTCAACACACACTTTGCCACAGAGTTGTGGATCGAGATTATCTGATACACTCTGGAACGGGTCTGGGGAGAGTTTAAAGTTAGATTTCTATTTTAAACAAACTTATTGATGTACAAAAAGAAGTATTCTGTCTCAGACATCAGCAGAACACACTGATATCAATGAACATTTTAGCTTCACATCTTGTTTCCTGCTTCTTTCTTTTCCTCATCAGTTTGTTGCATTGTGTGTTGGTGTTCAAACACAACTTTCTTTCTTCATCTCAGTTTTCTCACCAAAATCTGCCTCATTTGTTGTTTTCTGTCTGAAACAACATCAATGTGACTCATTTTACCTGCAGAAAGAAAATGACCTCGCTGCATCTGCGTTCACTGGTGAGCTTTCTTTACCTGAAGCATCCTTCTTTCTACGTTCTGGTCTCTGAAGACAGACAGAAGATCTCTAAACATGAATCTAGATTCTGTGTGATTTATTTTTAGTATTTATTTTTATACTTCTTTGCACTGTCAGCTTGTCTTCTCTAAGATTTGTATTAATCTTTTTTACTGTCTCTAGCTAACCCAGCTGTTTATATACACTTCCATTTCAGAGTTTTAGCTCTTACGATGAACAGGTGACTTTACTGTTATGAGAAGCGACCTTTGACCTTTCAGTACTGACAGTGTAAGGATCTTTTTCCATGCGTTAATACACTGACCTTCATTTACAACAGAAAACATCTTCATATTATCAATTTTGCTGTCTGAAGTTGTACAAACTGGGATTATCTCAATTTAAAATGACAGATTTTGTGATTTTTTTTTTTTTAATAGTGGAATATTAAATTGATTCTGCTTCTCCGATTGATGCTCATTTGCTGAAACTTCACCTGCGTTGCAGAAATGTTATTTTTTCTGTTTCCATATGTAGTTAATCCTCTTTAGAGTTAAATTCACTTCATTTACTTTAAGTTTTGTAAAGAAAAGAAGGAAATCTGACTGCGTGGCTGGAGGATTTGATCTGCTCCACTTTTCAAACTTTCTGTTCAGCTGCATTATGACAATCATAAACTGAAGTTAAACTTATTTTCTATTGTTTTCAGCCCGAGCTTTACATAAAAACTAACACGTCCCTCAAATCTCAGATCTTATTTAAAACATAACAAACTGAAATGTTGGTTTGTGAGACTTAAAGTTCCAGATTGTTGAGTTTCTGCGACCGTAATTGACTGAAGTCAGAAGAAGAGCGAAGCATCTCGGTGAGGATGAGGAGAAGCAGTTGCTCCCGTTTGTCTGGAAAGGAAATGGTTTTTATTCCCAGGCTCATTTGAGGTCAGCGTGAAGGTCGTGGAAGATTGTACAACAGCTCTCAGGATTGTTGTCGAACGTTTCGTGTATAAATGTTGATTATTTTAATTTATTTCTTTTTTATGCGCTGGTACACTTACTTACTTATTTGTCAACTGAATCATGACCCATGTCACAAATACAATATGTGATAAGTACTCACCTCAGTGGATGCAGTCAGTCGTTAACGTCAGAAAAGATTCAGATTTGTCTACAAAGTTTATTCTAACTAATGTTTCTTTGTTTGTTGCTTCTCAGCTTCCTGACGGCTCGTTTACCAGCCCGTCAGGAAGCTGAGCTCCAGTTGTCAGGAAAGTTTTATAATTCCTTCTTTTTTCTTTTTAATTGTAAATTTGTTTCTCTCACATTGTAAATTTGACATTGGAGGAGTTTTCTAACTGTACACTGTAGGTGAGGTTGTATTTAAATAAAGTTGATACATGATCAACCAGTTAAATCTGGATTATTTATTTTCTCAGTCGATTCATTTGAATCGTTGAAGCTGCAGATACTTTCAATCTTCAACACGTTTACATCATGACTCGTAAACTCAGTTTGTTTTTGCATGTGCACATGACAAGTTTCTGGTTCTGGTTCTCGGGTCGGCTTCTCTTTGGATCAGCACGTCAGGAGCACACGGCCGGTTTCCTGATTGACTATGATCCTGTGATGACTCACTTCCTGTTCCCCTCCCTTCCTGGAACTCTGGCTCCATCCTGTACCTCAAAGGCTTCCTATTACACACACAGTTTATTATGTTCTTCTAACGTTAAGTTACAGCTTCTCATCTGTTATCTGTAAATTTATTATTTGACAAAATACTGACAGTGTGGTGTTGGAGTGCAGTTTCAGAAAACAGTGACTCGCTTTACTTAAACCTCATTTTTACTGGTTGAAGATGCAGATATTAAAACCCACCACCGTGTTCCTGGAAACACTCAGAAATAATCTTTACTGTCTCACATCAACAGCTGATGAAGATATAAAGTTGTTAAACAGGTGAAACATAGCTGTTTTACTGTCATCTGTTAATCTGCTTATGTGTGTGTTCACCTGTGGTGGGTGTTTATATATAGAAGATCTGATCCTCTTACAGGAAGACCGGCTGGGATTTGAAGGGTGACGGACTTCATGGGGGCGCGGCGTGTGAAAAGGGATGTTGATGTTCAGCTCAGCCTTCAGTGTCTCTTCTGTTAATGTGTTTTGTCTTTTCACTGGTTGTATCTGTTATTCTGGGAGTCACTGCTCCATAAATAATGTAGACGTTCCCACATTCTGTCTGACCTGATACAGAACTTCAGATAATATAGGAGATTCTATCGGAGCACAGAAGTAATAATAAAAGCTTTTATTTACTAAGAATTGTGCCGCTTATTCCAGAAGAAAATCATTTTTGAAGAATGTTTCCTCCCTTTCTGTTACTCGTGCTCCGGGTACAAGCTTACAAGTAGGTACAAAAAAATATATGGCTGGATGGACATTAGTTTAAGCCTTTTTAAATACATTTCTTTGGTTTTATTATTTCTTTTTATCAACTACTGAACATCAGATTAATTCTAAGCTCACATTTCAAGAAGAAAAACAGCTGGTGAAACTAAAAAAATGAGGTTTAAGGGGTTTAACAGGATCATTGTGAGTTCATCTCTTGTCCTGGTTCTCTCATGAATCTGGAGTCAGTTCTGTTCTGTGTGCTTCGTGTGTCATGGAGCTTCTTATGGCGTCAGAACAAATGATTGATGAGAAGAAAAGACGGGACTGTGATGGCTGCGGCCTCCTGCTGCAGCGTTTCTGATGACATCAGCATGTTGGTATGTTTCAGCTCAACGTGTGACAGGAGCCTTTGTGGAAACACATGATTGTGTTGTGTGTGAACATGATCCCGTAGAACTTCAACACAATTCTGCATCAGTGTTTTACTGTTTCATTTACAGTGAATAAACATGAGATCATGTGATTGTGTAACAAAGTCTGGAGCTGAAACACAGTTAAACAACAGCTTTTTGTTTCTGTAAAATAAAATAAATGTTCCAAAATAATATTATTATTTTGACATTTTGAGGCTTTTTTCAATATGAACTAAAAACTTTTTAAATCAAAGCTCAAACGGTGAAGAAGTTGTGTTTGTGATTCTTTACTATCTATCTATCTATCTATCTATCTATCTATCTATCTATCTATCTATCTATCTATCTATCTATCTATCTATCTATCTATCTATCTATCTATCTATCTATCTATCTATCTATCTATCTATCTATAGCTTTTGAGAATGAATAATTATTAAATTAATAGTTAAGAAATGTTCACTTAAACGCACCGTCTATATTTAGTTTAGTCTAATGCAGAAATGTTTTAAACTAATTTAAAGTCTTCTATTGCAGTTCAATTTATTATTTCATTAAAAGATCATTTTTTTAAAATAAAACAGCTTTAACTTTCCATCCGTGTTTTTCATCACGGCCTCTTATTTTGAAAGATGAACATAAAGTGAAACCTTTTGATTTTGCTGGGAGATCGTTACAGCTGATTGAATTCCTAATCTGTCTGTCTGTCTGTCTGTCTGTCTGTCTGTCTGTCTGTCTGTCTGTCTGTTTATTTATTTATTTATTCTTTACTAGCACTTACATAACTGTCGCTCATGGTCACCGTCCATCAAAACAGATTCTTTCCACATCTCCTTCATGTTTCCTCTCTGTGTCCGTGTTGGTCCCGCTCCTCGTCCTTGATGAAGTGGTTTTCCTGTTATATTTTCAGTCGGGACACAATCTGTCATTTACTTCCTCTGTTCAGTGATAATTCACCTCCATTTCAGGATAATTGGCGTTATTCCAGTAAATTTTATATTTTACTGAAATCCTGAACTAGAGCCAAACACCCAATTTTACCCAATTCTAATCAACATTAAGAAACGTGAAAATTGCTAAAATGATGTAATAAAATTTGACAGATATTAAACTATAAGTTACTGAGGCATCCGCAGCTTGAACCAACCTCGTCTGTCATTTTTATAAACTTTCAGAAATCATTAGATGTTTGTCCAACCAGTTCATGATGGTCCTTTGAAGACCTTTCTCTCTGTTAACTCTGTTCTTTTTACAGATACTATAAAATTGGCATTAATTGCTGGAGTCTACGCTGTTTGTCTGTTTTTGACACTTTAAGATCCATGAAGTTTTAATAAAATTTTTAATAGGTAAGTAATATATTGTCCGAATTTGAGCCTGAGTCCATAAAACTGGGAATATGGAGGTTTTTTTTCATGAAATGTTTCACGTACATAAACTTTATTGGATATAGTGCTAGAAATGTGACCTCATGACACAATTTCACAAATTTAAACTCTGATCATACATATATTGATCAACAGCATCAGCTGATCAAGAAGAAAATCATTTTTTCTAGTTACACAGCTGTAACTTGAGCTGCAGTTCAACCATAAAAACATTTAGTTTTTATTAAACTCTAAATAACTTTTATAAATGATATTAATGCAGCATATGGAGGCGCGTCAGGCCTCGTCCTTCTCCATTCTCAGACTCAACTTCCTGCTTTGGAGCAAACTGAGCCAGAACAAATTTAAAACTGTTTATGGCTGGCATGTTCCCAAAATCATGTTCACTCAAACAGAAATACACACAAGCAAACATGCACACACTCTTCAGCACTGCAGTAAACACGGCCACTGTTCATCTGGACTTAAATCTCCTGAGTGTTGTTTAAGAATGGAGATGCACACACACACACACACACACACACACACACACACACACACACACACACACACACACACCCCCAAGTGTGTTTTGTTATCCTTATGGGGACCGTCCATTGACTTCCATTGATTTTAGTAACTAGATTTATAACTAACCCAAACCCTTTTCCTAACCTTAACCATTACTGATCTATAACTAACCCTAAGACTAACTAAAACTCTATTCAGACCATACCTATAAACCTAACCCCTAACCCTAAAAAGGGGAGTCCCCCTCATGGGGACCAGGCTTCGGTCCCCACAAGAACCCTCGGACCCCAGAAAGATATTAAAAGTCAGGAAACGGGTCCCCAGGAGGTCAGAAATACAAACCCACACACACACACACACACACACACACACACCCCCAAGTGTGTTTTGTTATCCTTATGGGGACCGTCCATTGACTTCCATTGATTTTAGTAACTAGATTTATAACTAACCCAAACCCTTTTCCTAACCTTAACCATTACTGATCTATAACTAACCCTAAGACTAACTAAAACTCTATTCAGACCATACCTATAAACCTAACCCCTAACCCTAAAAAGGGGAGTCCCCCTCATGGGGACCAGGCTTCGGTCCCCACAAGAACCCTCGGACCCCAGAAAGATATTAAAAGTCAGGAAACGGGTCCCCAGGAGGTCAGAAATACAAACCCACACACACACACACACACACACACACAGCGTCCTGTTGGAAGCTCTCCAGTAAAAGCAAGGCATGAGTTGGATGTTTGTTTGTCTTCATTTCAGCCGTGAAGGTTCCCAGGTCTTTGCTGTCTGTCAGTTACATACATGTAAACACATGTCTGCATTAAAAAGGAGCTTCACTTCAAACATCTTCCACCCTTTAAATGAACATGTATGTAATTAACTTTAACCTTGAAACTGTGTTTGAAAGGAAGTTGTTGACATTTGGGGAAATGCACCTATTTTCCTTCCTGCAGCGTTAGATGAGAACACTGATACCTCGCTTAGGTTTGTAATGAAAATAAAACACTTTTATCACGTTGAGAGATGTGGAAGTTGAATTGGGGGTTAAAGTTGAGGTGGTTCTGAACCAGTGATGGAAGGAGTCACAGACTAGAACTGAGATCTTTGAACTACCAGGATGAAATAAGTTGTTTAAGACAGTGATGTTGTTTCATTCCTCTAAATCCTGAAAGGTGGTTTGGTTTGAAACTGATTCCCTGATCGCCATTTGAATTTAGGTGAATATATTCAACCCATGAACATGGTGAACTAACAAGAAAAAATGAACAATAAACTGGTTGTTAATATTGCATCAACTTAAAAATATATTTAATTGTAATCTGCTAATCTAATCTAATTATAGTCTGCTGTTACTGTTACAATCTTTGTGGTATTTTGCATGCTGAACTAATGAAACATTTGTTATTTATAATTTGCATTCACTGTTCTAAATGTTCTTAGTTTGGGAGATGCTGCAGCATTCTAACACGTTCTACATCCAATGTCTGATTTACATCTAAAAACTCTGTTTTCCACAAAACACTCTTCAAATATATCTACCAGAAGGGTTGGATTGTCAAAGTAAAAGCCAGTCAAACTCAGGGACATCATTAGTGTGGATAAAACTGCTGTTCAGTCCTATTAAGCCAATCACAGTCCAGTAAAGGCAAGTAGACGTCTTTACTTTCTGAAGATGTTTCGTTTCTCATCCGAGGAACTTGAAAAAGTACAAAATTCCAAGTTCTAATTTAAGTCTTGAGTCTTAAATTAAATTGAGTCATGTGAGCAACAAGTCACGCAGAAGCCTGTTAATGAATCAGGAGAACATCTCATCTCATCTCATCTCATCTCATCTCATCTCATCTCATCTCATCTCATCTCATCTCATCTCATCTCATCTCATCTCCTCTCATCTCCTCTCCTCTCCTCTCCTCTCCTCTCCTCTCCTCTCCTCTCCTCTCCTCTCCTCTCCTCTCCTCTCCTCTCCTCTCCTCTCATCTCATCTCATCTCTTCTGAAGAATTGTAATTCTATTATTATAATATATTTCATGAAGTGATGTCTGTGTGTCTTCTTTCAGGGTTTAAAACATGAATTAAGACTCTCAGCACATATTGTGTCTTTGCTTCATTCAGACTTGGTGATACGTAGAACAGCAACCATCCGGCCACTTCCCTTCCTCTCTTTCTCTGCTGCTGTCTATTTCTGTGTGTTTGTTCCAGGCGGGCGAGGACTCTGACCTTCTGGACAACCTCAGTCTTTACAGAGAGGAAGAGGGGGAGGAGAGGAAGGAGAGCAATGAGAGAAGGAGGAATGTAAAGATGCCAGAGGAGAAGTGGATTGTGGGAAACGAGAGGCCTGAGAATTAGAAGTTTGTTAAATTGATGTGATGATGAGGGGACAGATGTGGATGAGTTACAGAACAGCTGGAGCTTGTTTTTTTGTTTTCCCTGTTTATAAATGTTTAATATTTTTGTTCTGAATGAACAAGTTTATCATTTCCTGTGTTATTTTACCCTCATTTCTCTCACATCAGTCCGAGTTTTCTTTCCACGGCCTGTTTAGGGACAAAGCACAGACTCTATTGGTTTACCTGCAGAGCACTTTGGTTGAGTTAATTCATTTTTAAAATATTTATTACAAGGAAACATCCTTTGTTATTGAAAAATAAAAATAAGATTTTTACAGTCAATATTCTATAAAATGTGGCACATATTAATATTTTTATTACATTTTTCATAATCTATATTTGATTTATCATGTACATTTTCAATTATTATATTTCTATATTATTTTTGTTTGTTGGTTTTTGGAGATTTATTCATTTCTGTATGTTGTTTTTTTATTGTTTCATTCTTTATTTTCTTTACACACTTCAACATGTTTAAAGGGAACAAACAGGATCTTTAGTAGAAACAGTGTTTCTGAGAATAATATGGAAACACTTTTTATTTAAGAAATTTCATCAAAATTTTTATGCATCTCAAAGGCAATTTTGTTTTTTGTTGTTTTTCTTGTTTTCTGCACTTCCAGTTCTTTGATTTCCTTTTCTTCTTCCTCCTCTTCTTCCTCCCCTGAAGCTCGGCAGTTTGCTTCAATCACAGAAAACTAAGTGGAAACACATGAAGTTTCATTTACAAACAGATTCCCAGAATTCCTGACTGTGAGGTCACTCCGTCTCAGTGCCATTCAAGACTTTCTCTTCTTTGAAATGGAAAAACACCCTCATGTTGGCTGAAACCACTGCGGGGTTGTGCATGAATGTGGGTCAGGACCGCCGACGCCTAAACACTTTTACAGATTCACAGTCCAGATATGCGGCGGTCGGGTTTAACAGAATTTCAGACAAGAAAAGACAAATTTGGGTTTTATGACTGTTAAAAGAATGAGATGGTTAAACTGGGAGTTTTTCCACAGGAAAAGGACTCGTTGAAAGTTTTTATATTTAATAACTGAACAGTGACAGTTTTAGAGGATTGACAAGTAGGAAACATGTTAATAATGAATTAAAAATATGATTTACGTTTCACTTCACATCACTCGAATCTCTTCATTGTCTCATATTCTTAGTTGTTTCTTGGTGTTTATTGTTTGTGGATGTTTCCTTTGTATATTAAAGATTAAAAGCATGACGAGACAAAAAAAAAAAACTCATACAAAAGATATTCTTCCCATGTCGTATTAAACATAATCAGCAGCTTGTGTTTAAAATCTAAAGGATTTAAATCTTAATGAACTCATGTCTCATGAGTAAACTTTCTGGGAAGAAGACGGGAGATGATTCAACTGTGAGACTTTTTCCTACGCAAGTAATTTTTTATTGTGAAATCAAATCTGATGGTGACAGATTAATTCCACCTGGCTGAGTGGGTTCATGATCATGTGAAACAGCAGACGACACTGACTCTGGAATACGGAACTTAATGTGCTGCCATGTTTCAAAAAGCAGGAAAAAAAAAAACTTTTGATGTCTTCCTGAAAATGTTCCTATTTGTTTTTACTCCATCTTTGAACAATCAGTTGGAAAAGACACACAGTTCTTGTTTAACTTGAATGTTTCTGTTATTTTTCATTCGTGTTTTTGTTCTAACAGGATTCGTGGGTGATTTGGAGAGAACTTGTGTTGGTCCCTGTTTGGACACAACCCCCCCACTTTGTGTAGAGAAACATCAGCCTCTCCAGGAGTCCTGGCATGGAGCAACATCTGGGGGTTGCAGGCTCACCACGGGGGCAGCACAGATGTGCTCATGGCCTCATAGAGCTTCACGTGGACCCACCTCATCTTGATTCACTTAAATGATGTCATATTTTTGTGTAAGTGTGTTAGAGCATGAAAATTCCTGCTCTGTGATGAAACCACATCTCTCAGAGGGTTTGTGTAATTCTCCCCTTATCTAGTTTACACATTCTACTCTGCCTGGAGGTGTGTGTGTGTGAGTGAGTGTGTGTGTGTAATTGTGTCTCTTTTAAAGATAATTCTCTCAAGCGTTTGCTGAAGACACATCAAAAATCTAAACACCAGCTGCAATCAGCTGCATGAAGATCCTGCAGAAGGTCACAAGCGAGACAGTTTATACAAGAAGTGCTGCTGAAGTGTCAAATCCCTGAGACTGTTTTTGCTTCCTGTGCAGCTTTAGAAGAAGGTCAGGCTGTTCCAAACCTGCACCCTGCAGTTCAGTGGAAAAGCTCGTCTCTCTTTGGAGATGAAGTTAAAGTGTCAGCGGGTGAGTAAAGACGGAATGGGTTTAATTTGCCTTGAAGGCGTCCTTCAGAGGCTGCAAACAAGATGCGTCTGCAGTCTGATCTGCAAACATCTGCATTCTCCATTTGTTAAATCCTCATTACCTCACTGTGATTATGCTGAGCAACGATGCTGCCAGGTCTCCAGAGCCTCCAAACTTTACACTCCAGCAGGCTTCCACTGAGCCAGCAGTGAAAATTTAATGCATCATTTTTCCCTGCAAAGCACAAACTTCACGACTCTGTGGAAAAACAAGACAAATGTTGTATTTGACTGATCCAGCTGCTTCAACAGGAAGTGCCTTCAATGTTTAGGACTGAGAAATGATGAGTAAGTTGCGTAAAAAATCAAATAACTAAAACTGAGTCACATGATCCAGATTCACATGTATCCCTCTTTATGTTTTATAAATATTCAGTAAATGTGTTTGTGTTAAAAATCTATGAGTCATTTCTGCAGATCTGTGTCTGCTCCTGCTTTCTGAGCCGGTTTTTATTGTGAAACAGCAGGCCTGCAGTTTCTGCCTTCTGCTAATCAAATTAACCTCTTCACTGTCTGTCACTCTGTTTGTTTGGAAACTGGACCTGAAGTCAGAAAACATTAGTTTCACCTCTAGTGTTTAAAGGAAAGCTTAATTCAAATGTAAGGCTAGTAATATGCTTAAAGATGTAGAAATGACTAAAAGTGATTAAATAAATGGTGAATCAGTCCCATAAAGTAAGAGTATAAAAGATATTTCACCTGGGTTTTAAACTTCCTCCAATCATTTCTGTTTATTTAAACTTTAACAACTTCATTTATGTGATTTAAAGGAACTGAGACATTTCTGACAATTTTAATGTGTCAATAAAAGATTAACCATTAATCACTAAATAATTTCTTCTTTGCTAGAGCTGCTCTGATTGGTTATAGGAACTCAGAGTCCTAGTATTTACCCAGAGGTTTGCTTCATCAAGTTACTGAAAGTCAGCTGAGCATTAACCAGAAGTACAGACTTTTCCTTTCAGAATATAACAATCGGTTTTACATTACACACTATAAGATAATATATTTTAGATAATAAATTGATTGTTTGTGGATGAAAAATTTCCAGTCTAAGTAAAAAACTTAATTTTTGCAGGTTTTTTCCATTTGGAGCTGCAAAAAATATAAATCTTTCTTTCTTTCTTTCTTTCTTTCTTTCTTTCTTTCTTTCTTTCTTTCTTTGTTTTTTCTTTAAATTTAAGGTCACTGCATGAGTCACTAAGATATAGACTCAAAATCTGCTTTACAAGGTTGTTGACTAAAACACCAAAGGGTGAAGTCAGTTATATTTATATTTTAACAGTTGCACATTTTGACATTAATGACATTGATGACATTAATCTAACAAATTTTAGTTATTTTTTGTTGTTAATTGAAATATTTATTAAATAATTTTAACAACGAATCAAATACATAAAACAAATAATTTTATTTGTTTATTTTTTCATAACGTACGCGTGCCATTAATTTTATTTTGAAACTGTAAACCGGATGTTTATGTGCTCACCAGCTGATCTGATTTAACGCGTCTCATTCGGTGGAGAATCTGATCCACTTTTAACTTTCTCCAGTCGAAGCGACTCAGAGTCAGAAATAAAAACCCATCAGTGAGAGTTTTACCCTCCGAGAAGCTCCGGAATTGTACAACTAAAACTTCTTTCCGGAGGAATGACAGAACGACGCTTCGTTCCGTTGGTAAATATCGCTTATAAATTACTTTATTTTGAGTCTGTTTATGTTGCTATGGTGCGGTTAATTGTACGGTCCGTTAATGTTTTATTCCTGCTGAAAATACCTTTTGTTACTCACAACAAAAGGATTTTTAAACTGACGCGTTACATTTTGTTTGTCAACATAAAAGGTTTGTGTGTTGAGTGTGACACTCCCTTTGTGCGCTGTCTGGATCAGAGTAGTTCTATACAACATTTTACCTTCAGTTTGTTTTTTCTTTATTCATTTTATACATTTTTCAATACGATTTCAATACAGATTATGTGATTTTATGTATGCTATTTTTACTGTAAAGCCTTAGTGGCGTGTTTTTAAAGAGCAAACAGTGTGAGTTTGGACTAAAATGAACAATCTGGATTAGAATATAATTTGTGAGAAGCAGAATTTGTCTCAGGTGGGCGATTAGATACTGTGAAACTCATGCAGCACATGACTTGTGTAAAACCAGATCCATTCAGAGTTCTGGTAAGTGTGTGGATTAGACTTGAAATAGGGACGTTTATTCCCCTGAAACTAATCAGCCTTCGGGAGGATGTGCGATGATCTCAGAGGCTTCAGTTGCGTAACACACACATGGTTTAAAGTCAGAAGCTCCGGATTTTCTTTCCCAGCTCAGTTTTATCGTCAGAATCTTTTGAACCAGTTTTTCTTTTGTTAATCTTTTCGCTTTAGGGTAAAGAAGCAGCAAAAGGAGGGCAACTTAAAACCTGCTCCCAGTCCAGTTTTTGCAGTCCTTAAACAAATCATAACTTGACTTGAATTAGTGAAGGCGGCGCATTAAATCATCTGTATGAGAAAATGTCTGCAGTCATAACTGGGTCAAATTTTTATTACAGAAATATGATACAGGAAAAACAACAATATTGACTACATGATAAACCAAATCTGATTTACTTTCATGTTGAAAACAAACGGATTAGCAGGTCAACAGCTGCCTGCTGTGCGTAATTACGCAGAAGTCTGAAAAACAGCAGTAAAAGGAGCGTTTGCCGTCGCGCGTCAGAGCCTGTCGGTGTGTCTGTCTGCCTCATTTGTGACAGGACTCACTGGTGGCTCTATGACTCGTTTTAGTGGAAACAAATGGAGCCTGAGAGTTGAAACAGATGTCAGATCAGCCTCCTCTGTGATGGATTGCATCATCATCAGTGTCCCAGATTCCTGCTGACAGTAAAGGTGACACATCAAGCGATGTGCTCATCCTAAGGTGTGTTTTGGTTCAGAGTCAGTGATTCAGTTTTACATGACAGGGGAGTCAGACAGACTGAAATGTGGGAAAACAAACACAGATGTGCCCCGATTTGTTGATACTCATCCACAATTAACAAATCAACAACTATCTTCCGCCCCCAAATTATATTAAAAAATGTATTGACTCAATTTTTTTGTCTCAGAAACTTTGTTG
Source organism: Pachypanchax playfairii (assembly GCA_006937955.1). NCBI lineage: Eukaryota > Metazoa > Chordata > Actinopteri > Cyprinodontiformes > Aplocheilidae > Pachypanchax > Pachypanchax playfairii. The sequence goes on from SSNP01000169.1 coordinate 245,740, forward strand.
CTTGTCAACAGGAATTTTATTAAATTCCAGTTTGGCTTTTTAGTGTTTTTCTGTCGGTAGTGGAGCTTCTTGGATCTGCTATGGAGGTAAACATCATAGTTCAACATGTGACTGATGTTGTGTCCAGAAAATGATGGACCTGGATGTTGGAATTCAGCTCAAAGGTTTTGGATGATTCCATCCTCTCTGTCCATCCTGATCCACCTGAGGTTGTTTCCTCCTGTGTTCATGTTCAGTGTGGTGCAGACAGTGATACCAAACTACCCAAAAACCTGTTTGTTCCTTTTAAACAGACTGATTAAAAGTTTGAAGACGCCCGAGACTCTTATAATGTGTAACACTTAGTTTGAAACAGACTTTAATACAAGAAGTTCTGTTATATTACAGACTGCCGACTAACAGGATCATTAATATTGCATTCAGTTGTTCTGCAGACAAACACCATAAAGAAATAGAACTAACACAACTGTTTAGACAACTGTGTTTTTGTTTAATGTAACACAAGTTTACACAGTAACTTCCTGGATCAGGAGAAACAAACCTGCTGCTGGTTGATCACAGGTTTTCTGTGTAACTGTCACAATGTTCAGTTTGAAGTACTTGAGAACTTTTTGCTTTAGGATTTCATCAGTGTTGTTACCGCCCATCTGAACCGGTTCTGACCGGTCCATTCAGCTGCTGGTTTTAATAATATTTGTTTATATTTGCCTTGTTGTGGTCAGACTTGTGTCAGATTGAAGTCTGGGTGTGTTTGAGGGTTTTTATGAGCTCGAAACTGAACATCCTCTTTTTATTAGTTGTGGTAGTTTGTAGAAACTCTGTTTGATTCATTTGTTCCTTTCTGTTGCTCCGAATGAAGATGCTTCATGTGTTGAAATGTGGCCTGATTGTTCCGTCCTTCATGCCTCTGTGACTTTAATGAGACCAAGCTGCTGTTTCAGATGTCGTATTTAATAACCATATTGCTCCGATGGACACAACCAATGTTTTGATTTGTTTTCCATCTGACTGATATTTATTGATGTGGGTTTTAAAGGGTCCGAGAAAAGAATTATGGACGTTATAAATCTCAAATTTCCTAATTTAAACTCTTTGAACATGAACAAATGTGTCAGACATTAGGCAACATTCTGTGATTCTCTTTGATGTGTTTCACTTGCAGCAACATCAGAAACAAATCAAGTCTATATTTGCTCCACCGTCAGTTCCACATCAATTAAATCACCCCAAAAATGTTCCAGTTTTTAATTAAAGCTGACATTATCAACAGATTACTCTGAGAACATAAATATAACATAATATGTGATGATTCTGTTGGTCTGCAGACTCCAAAAACTCAGTATTTATTTCTTTTATTTTCCACAAAAGGCATGAAAAATAAACGTTTTGTCATCCAGCTTTAGCTTGTTTTTGATTGTAAACACATTTTTGAAACTGGAATGTCTGATCAAACGCACATGATGTAGAACTATGGGGTGAGATTACTGTTAAAAACTTGTATAATTCATTATCTTGTGTGCAGAACTAGCAGTTTGTTTAAAAAATAACTTAAAATTAAATAAAAAACATTAAATATCAAGCATTTCTTCATGAATCAACAAGCAGCTTGAGCTGTGAATCTGAATAAGAACTGAAGACTGTGAGTCACAGGATTATTAATGGAGCTCAGAAACATTGATGCCACCAGGATGACCAACTAACATTGGTCATGGTCTGTTATCTTGTTTGTCAGCACCAGACGAGTGTTTTTGTTTCATCAGCGTCTGTCTGGTGCTGATATCAGTAAAGATAAGAGGGATTTCTCCAGTCAGCCAATCAGAGACAAGCAGCTCTCTGTGTTTCACACCAGAACGAGTCGACATTGAACTGCAGACGTATCAGTGAACATCTCTGCTGTGCTGACTGATAAATCTGATCTCTGATCAGTTGGAGCTGATGCAAATGAGACGATGGCAACCAGAGCTGATAATATCACATAAAATTAACCCATAAAATCCAAAATAAGATACCAAAACTCTGAAACTTACCTTGTTTGTTCTCAGTAGATTTTAGTTCTGCATGAATCAACAGATGTGCAATAACCATCAAATTTAATCAGCAGCTTTCATCTGAACAGACAAGGACATGGTTATTTATAAAAGGAATAAAAAAGTGAGAAAATAACTAAAAATTCAACATGTAGAAAAATAATTTTTGTAAATATCTTGACCTGAAACCAGATTCAGAGGTGAATTGTTTATATGTCCTTCATGCTTCAGTTGTGAGAAGAAACATTATCTGTATAATAATTAATCAACCTCAAACATAAAAATATGTTAAAAAATGCACCATTATTTTTTTTTTCCCCTCTCGGCTGTTTCCATCAGATTTACAGTTTTTGAGTTGTATTTTTGTTTGGTTATTTTACTGTTTCCAGGTTTGTCCCTGTAACATTTAAAAGCTGTTGGTTAAAATGTGGTTTGGCCTCCGTGTGACAACCTGCAGCGACCATAAATCAAACATACTGCAGTTTATATCTGGAAAGCCTGAAACATGATGGAGGATTTAGAGGAAACAAAAAACGAGAGAAACATTGTGAATATCTTCACAGCTGAACATGAACCTTGTTTAACCTTTCACGTGTATTTTAAGCTTCTTCAAAATTAAATTAAAGATGCAGCTCAGCGGCTGAAGTGACCTGAAGGTGACTTCTTGTCAGAAAATGATGTAGCTGTTAATAAAAATTCCCCCTGGAGGTTTCAGAGCTGAAATCTTCAAACTGTGAGTTTTATTTTGCACAAACTTAAAGGAAGGTTTTTCAGTTTCTAGAAGATTCTCAAAGGATCAAATCTGCCTGTTTGACATGAAGTTTGTTTCTTTTCGTTTGAGGGTTTATCCAGAAGCAGGCTCGTTTTTCTTTGTAAGATTTGTTACAAATAACAAAACATGAAAATAAAAACTTTTTACAGCAACAATTTTCAAAGCTGATTGTCTTTAAAACTAATTTTCTGCTCTGACTCATTCTTTTAAAGTGACTGTTAGGCGTTCAGGCCCAGTTCAGTAAACACTGGGGAGGATTCTTGGAGTGTTTTCAGTCATGTGTCTGCTCGCTCTGAAGACAAGGCTGTAAAACTCCTCCCTTCCCTTCAGCTCCATCTATCTCCCCGTGTTTTCCTCTTTTCATCTCTTTCAGACATTTCTTGACTCCTATTTTTTCTGTCTTGTTTCTCTTCACAGATTTCCAGTGTTTTGATGTCACATTCCTGAAGTTTCTGCGGAGTCCAGCAGCAGACGGCGAGGCAGCACAGATCACATTTTTCATCCTGTTTGCGCTGGAATAAAAACGAGGACGCAGATTTTGATCGGATGTGTTTTTTATGTTTGAGAGGAAAACTGAGTCAGAGCTGATCTGAAGGCGAGGCTTTTCTCCTCTCGGCTTCGAGTCACATGTCGACTTAAGGATCCATCATATCATCCCTCTGACGGGCCTAAATACGTACATGTTGGATTTACAAAGAAAAGCTAATCAAGTGAGTTTCTCTGCTGAATTCATCTCTTTCCATCCTTGAGTCACTCTGACTCGAAGCAAAATGCCTGCGAAGACGCCCATGTACCTAAAAACTACAACTCCAAAGAAGGGGAAGAAGCTGAAGCTTCGGGACGTCCTGTCAGGTGACATGATCAGCCCCCCGTTGGGCGACGTCCGTCACAGCGCACACGTGGGACCCGAGGGTGAAGGTGATATGTTTGGAGATGTGGGTTTCCTTCAGGGAAAGATGGACATGCTGTCATCACTGAGCCGTCCTCAGAACGGCAGCGCACGCTCACACAGCGTGGAGGGAGACTCAGGTGACGGTTTTACACCTAAACAAGAGGTGCACAACTACACCTACAATGGCTTCCATTATCAGCACTCCGCCGCCGGCCTCCTGAAGAACACCATCTCTATGCCTGTGTTTGTGGCCCACGAACAGGCTCCGCCCAAACCGCCACGCCTCCACCTGGACGACTCTTCTCCTCTTACACAGCATCCGCCGCAGGTGAGTCGCAGACACGTCAACAGCTGCAGCGGTGCAGAAAGCCAGCGGCATCCGCCGCTGTGTGAGAACGGATCAGAACCATGCAGAGACATCTCCTTCTCCCCCGCCGTCCACGGGATCGTCCCCTCGTCCGGCTCCTTCTCAGAGGTCTCCTCTGAGGACTCCATGTCTGAGACCTGCGGGCCCCTGGACGTTCGCCGGGGCCTCAGTCTGGACTCTGACGCCGGTCTGAGTAATGAGGATCTGAGGAGTGAGCGCAGTGATTCGCCCTGCGCAGCCTTCCATCCCGCCAGCCTCACAGCCCCGTCCAACGTCTCGCGTTCTGACTCCATGGCTGGGTTAAACCTGGATCTGGGCCCGTCCATCCTGGAGGATGTCCTGAGTATCATGGACCGCTACAAGACTGTGGACAACCGCTGCGAGCTGTGAAAAATGAACATAACCTGGATATTTTTATGTGTTTTTTTTATTATCTTTAAATGTTGTGTAAAAAAAGAAGATGAAGAAATTTAAAATTGGAGAACGATTGTCCTCGGAATTTAAAAGTAATGATAAAGAGAAGAGACAGATGTGGACATTATTAACTTTACATCAGCCATTTGGTCTTTAGGAATCTTTTCTTTAAACTTTACCCATATATTGATCAATACCAGACATACGGATTATTTGATCTTTTCTCTCTAATCTGCCTCTATCAGCACCGTTTCACCTGATAATCTGAGTTAATCTGAGGACGGCCTGCTCACTTCTCTGCTTCTTGATGTTTACCAAAATGATAAAAGTTCCCAGACTGACTTGGGAAACCAACAGCTGGACAGCTATTATTAGCAACATGTTTTTAATGCTTTATGGTATAAATTAGCCTTATTCATTCAAACAAGGCGGAGCTGCAGTTTATGCTTCATGTCACGTTCTGCTCAAGAATATCTTCCCTGAGTAACTGCAACATTTCTACAACATGTGGAATGTGATGAACTGCTGATTTTACTGACTTTCTTGCATTTCACTGACAGATTTAGTTTTTTCTTTCCAGAAAAAGAAACTCAGGATGTTTATTAAAAAGCTTTAAGTGTAAAAATGCTGCTTTACTGATTGTTTTCTAATATTTGTCTTTTTAAACTACTTCCTTGAGCTGAGACTCACTGTCAGCCTCCCAAATGTTCAGTCTGCATTATCACAGTAACCGATTAATGAAATGTCATTATTCTGTATATACATCTGTAAATCTATAAATAAAAATGTTTCTTATAAATGAAAAGTATTCCCAATTATTCACACATGCATTCAAATTTTAAAACAAATTTTATTTTGTTTAGAAAAACCAATTAATTAATTCAAAGGTCCAGAAACTATAACAGATTTACTGTAAACCAACAGGAGACACTGATGAGGAAGTCACATCAGAGGAGCTGAATAAATCCTCTGGACGAGGCTGGATAGATTGTCCATGATGAAGAGCAGTTTGACCTTCTGTCTCTTACTCAAACATCTCCATCTTCTGCCTAATGATTTTACCAGCTCAGACTGTTTCCTGTCCACAGTGTCATCCGATAACATCTGCATGCAGCTCGACTCAGTTTTACTGAAAGTCACATAAAGAACGAACAGAAACTGACCTGAAAAAATAGTTTAGTTGTAAAACAGATTCAAGTTTTTGGTTCTTTCTGGATTGAAATCTGTGATTTCCTCCATCTCTGATTTTTTAAATATTTATTGTTCCAGTCTGTTTTTAAATGATTATTTTTAACAGTTATGTTCCACCTTTAATCTTCTCTAAACTCACTGTTGTCTCCAGACCTGAATAAATTAACTCAGTAGGTTATGAAACCTACCAGACTGAGGACCTTCACCTGTACATCATCATCGGTTAGTTTTTACTGTTCTCCAGTGGTAACAAATAGTAACTACAACTTGTTACACCAACATCACTGCGATGCATTCATTTAACCTTCAATATTGGTCTTTAGGGTGAACATTACACTGTTAAACCCAAAATAAATAATAAAATTGTTTGTATGCAGCAACACGTTTTCATCAGAAATCAGTGAGATGAGGATCATGTATATAGATAGTTCCAATGATCCAAAGATAAAGAAAGTACTTGTGCGTGGGTTGTTTGGTGCAGGATATGCGGCTCGCCAGGGAGACGGAGGAAAACTCCGCAGAGAAAAGAGTCGAGAGGAACGTCAGCTCAGAAGAGAGGAGCTGGTCGAAGCACGTTCCTTCAGCGCTTCCTTTATGCGCGCGTTTCAGAGCCTGATTGACACGGTGGCAAAAACGAACTACATGCCTGCAGAAAAGTTTGTGCATAAACAAAAGTGTATATTATCAGCAATAAAAAGTGTGCAAAACAACAAAAATGTCATTAATCCAAACTTGGCTTGCCCGGAGACTCACGGCGTCTTGCTTCGTAACGTCTTCTCTCATATTTTCACTCATAAAGAACCACAGTAAGAGTATAAAGTACAAAATTGCCTTGAGGTTGTCCATTATTGTTTCCCGTTCTCAAATGCATTGCGCACGTCCACGTTTGTTTACAATGAGTTTATATTAACCCTAACCTCATTGTTTGTTTACTATTCTTGTGTCGCTTAAGACCTGCGTCACTGCTAAGCACGCAGAGCAGAGCACGCCCATGCCCCACCTACCGCATCCCGAGACGGGAATGAACACACAACTGTACCTACCTTACCTCAATAAACTGGGACAATAGAACACACACAGTATTTCAGTGTTAACTGAACGATAAGAGGAAAAGATTTATTTCAGTCCATGAGTCACACAAAACAAGCGTCATCAGTCAAAACCTCCGGACGTCATTCTCCAGTTTCACACTCATCCAGCAGGTAGCGGTAAGTGCAGCTCGCAGCTGGTTAAGCAGCAACCACCAACGAAGAAGAACAAGGACAACGAAGCAACAGCAGAAGAAGAAAAAGCAGATTGTAGCTTTTAGCTCCATTTTAGTGACTAATGAGCATTTAAAACCCAATAAAACAAGGACAAGTTTCCGTTAAACAATTATTCATCATGAAGTGAGTGTTTTTTTTTTTAACGTTAAAGCATTTAAAATGAGTGTGAAGTTTGGGTCAACATGACTGTAACGAATGAAAATATTATAAACCATTTGTTTGTAGCTGCTGTTAGTTTGATGTATTTAATGTTTCAGGTTGAACATCGAGGGTCTGTTGGTGTACTTTCCTTATGATTACATTTATCCGGAGCAGTACTCCTACATGTTGGAGTTGAAGAGGACATTAGATGCCAAGGTGGGTGATTTTAGTTATTAAACTGCGAAATTACGGACAGAAATGTTAAAATCGTTTCTTTAGTTTGAGTTAAAACTAGTGATGTACAGGTGATGCCTCAAGGTGGGTGTAACACCTTCACCTGTTTTAGTGTTTCAGTTAAAAATCATGTTAGATAACCAGCTAAATATGAGTATCTTCCATTTAATTTCAATATAATCAAATTATATAACTAATACCTTAATGTTACATTTATAAAAAGTTTGAGTAGGTACTCAGATGTTGACGTGTCAACCCAAAAACATTAAAAAAAAGGCAATTGGATTTAATTTTCTCTTTTTTGAAAAAGTTTCATCAGTTCTGATCTTGGTTTGAAGTTCCAGGTTTATAAATTGTTGTGAATCAAAGTCTGAACAAGCTCGTTAGAGCCACATGGGTCACTGATAAACTGGTAAAGATAAAGGACAGAAACATGTTGGACAGAGAGGACAGATGGTTTGAAAGAGGACTGAAGGAAGATGATAAACAGGATGTGGACTCAGATTCCATCTAACGCCTGCAATAATGTTTCTACATCAAAAGGAGCTTCAAACAATCAATACTGTGAAACAGACTCTCACAAAACAAGTCACAAAAAACAATGACACGACGACTCTCAGGTGGGTCGGGGGATGTTTTGAGCTGTATCTGTGATATGATGGTTATTAAACTTATACATGCACCGATGCTTGTGTATTGTTTGAGTCATCAAGTCTTGTTCCACTTGTGTTCAGGGCCATGGGGTTCTGGAGATGCCTTCAGGAACAGGGAAGACCATCTCTCTGCTGTCTCTTATTGTTGCCTACCAGCGGGTGAGTTGGTTCTCTGATGTTCAGACCTTTCAGGACGTTCTTATTTTCTGTGCTACATAAACAGCCCACATGGTTTGTTGTGTCACTCAGGCGTTTCCTTTGGATGTGACCAAGTTAATTTACTGCTCCAGAACTGTTCCTGAGATCGAAAAGGTGAGATAAGCAGCTCAGTTATCCCTCTGCTCAGGAACAAAGACAGATTTTAAACTCTGTCTCACTGTAATCAGGTTGTGGAGGAGCTGCGGAAACTGATGGAGTTTTATGCCAAAGAAACCGGAGAGGTAAACAACTTCCTGGCTCTGGCTCTTTCTTCCAGGAAAAACCTCTGCATCCACCCCGAGGTACAGAGACCTTACGTGCAGCTTCACCCACCCTGAACACTCAAATGCAGCATGCTTCATGTTTGTTCATCTCTCTACAGGTGAGCTCTCTACGCTTTGGGAAGGAGGTCGATGGAAAATGTCACAGTCTGACAGCATCTTACATTCGTGCACAACGACACAATAACCCGAACCAGCCGGTGTGTCGCTTCTACGAGGTAAGAAGTGACCTGGACTCAGACCTGTGAGTGTTTTTAATTTCTTATTAAGGAGGTTCGCTGTCTGTCAGGTGGAAGTTTGTAAATTATGGAAAATATTTGAAACGTTTACATTCAGACATCATTTGTATATATATTTAAATGTTTTTCCTATTCTGTTACCTGTAAAGTATCAAAACGATCTTTCTTTATTGATCACAGCTTGATTGCAGGATTTTTTGACTGCTGGACGATTTTTATGTGATTTTTACACCTGATGAAGGTTTTCCATCAAACAGAATGTAGATGAAAAACCCAACCAGATTTAAACATTTGTGTTTGTTTTCATCAGTTCCAGACAGATCCAGGTGTCATTCTGATCCCTGTGTTCTTGAACTGGATTCCTTGTTCTGGTTTGTGTTGCAGGAGTTCGATGCTGTTGGACGTCAGGTTCCTCTTCCTGCAGGAATCTACAACTTGGATGACTTAAAGGACTTTGGCAGGAGGAAAGGCTGGTGTCCGTACTATCTGGCTCGTTATTCGGTGAGTTTTTAAGAAGATCTGATGTAACTTTAAAAAAAAAGTTAAATTCCAAACACTTTCTGCTCTCACTAATTTGTCAGTAATTGAAGCATCCGATGAATGTTCTGCTCTGTTTATTTTCTTTCAGATTTTGCACGCCAACATCGTTGTGTACAGCTACCACTACCTGCTGGACCCAAAGATCGCTGACCTGGTGTCTAAAGAGCTCGCCAAGAAATCCGTGGTTGTGTTTGATGAAGCCCATAACATCGGCAAGAAGCTGCAGTGAATGTTTTATTTTTAGAGCTGATTGTAAATTAGTTTCATCTTATCGTGTCTTCTTTTTTTTTTTGTTAGATAACGTGTGCATCGACTCCATGAGCGTGAACATAACGAGACGAATGCTGGACCGCTGCCAGAACAACATGGACACACTTCAGAACACCATACACAAGTAAGAGAGACTGCAGCAGGAGGAGAAATGTTTGAGTTCAGTGTTTATTAAACCTGTTAAAGACTCTGATCAAATATTGTGTTGATTTAAATTAGACGAACGGATATTATCCAGATTTTTATGGTCCGGATATTAAAAAAACTTTAGTTTCTTTGTGTTTTCTGATGTAATTTCAGGATTAAAGAAACAGATGCTGCTAAACTGAGGGAGGAGTACAGACGATTGGTAGAAGGGCTAAAGGAGGCTAACGTTGCCAGGGAAACGGACATCTACCTGGCAAATCCAGTGTTACCTGATGAAATTCTACAAGGTTTGTATGCCGACACCAAAATCCTTTGATTTGATTGCTCAGATTTTGCAGGAGTTATGAGTTTTGTTTCAATCCAGCTGTGTAACACGCTGTTTTCACTGAGAAACAACCTCCATCCACATTAAAACTCCACATCTGGTAAGTCTCATGGTAACTTAAGGAACCAGAACTTTTCTCTGCAAGCTGATTAAATCTGGAGCTGCAGCTTCATCCTAAAGAAACCAGAATCAAAAACCTCCAACGTGGAAACTGATCTGTTTTCCAGGCTAAAACATTCTGAAAAAACTAGATAAAAGACAGGTCTTGACTTTTTATAATGAGTTGGACTGAAAACACAAAGCAGATTTTTCACATTGTTTTTGTAATCCATCTCTGGAAGAGGCCGTTCCTGGTTCCATCCGCACAGCCGAGCACTTTGTTGGCTTTCTGAGACGTTTCCTGGAGTATCTAAAGTCCCGGCTGCGAGTCCAACATGTGGTCCAGGAGAGCGCGCCGCAGTTTCTTAAAGACATCTTTGAAAAAGTCTGTATCGACCGCAAGCCTCTCAGGTCAGTCTCATCAAAGATTTAAGGAGCCAAAGGGGGGTCGGTTTTCTCACCCGTTTCACCAAAATCCCATTGTTGAAAATTAGAAAAAATTTCCATTTAATTTTTTATTTTTGTTGACATCATGTGATTTATCACCACCAAAAGTCATGGCACTCTCTTCCAGGTACAACGGTATGTTTTGATGTATAATTAGTTTTATTTTTAAATCTATGGGATGTGAAAAGGACAGAGATGTCAGTAAGATATAGAATTAAAACTGATCTTTATCCTTCGTGTCATTTCTTCAGACCTTCATTCTCATGTTTGATCCTGCATCTCTGCTGTTTGCAGGTTTTGTGCAGAGAGGTTACAGTCTCTACTACGAACGCTGGAGATCGCAGATATTGCAGATTTCTCTGCTGTTACTCTCATCTCTAACTTTGCAACTCTTGTCAGCACCTACAGTCAAGGTACTGAAACCATCCCAGAACTCTGCTGAGAGATCCAGTTTGAATCACACGTGTTTTAATGTCTTGAACATGTTTCTTTCTGTTTGTTGAAGGTTTTACCATCATTATTGAGCCTTTTGAAGACAGAACTCCGACCATCGCCAACCCCGTGCTGCATTTCAGGTGACTTAAGTTTAGAAACATCACTGCTTGATGTTTTTATGGTGATGTTGAGATGATCCTAATCCTGAGGAAGAAGAAGAAGCCTGCTGTCTTACTGAAAACATTCCTCTTTCAGTGACTCATGAACAAATACGAAGACAATACAAATGATTTATAGAGATCCAGTGTTTGTAGCCCGTGTGAAAGTTCGTGTCCAGGTTGATGGTTTTATCTAAGATTTTTACGAACGCATTATGAAAAGCCTCGAGTAGAAACGATGGTCGAGTGCCTTCAAAACAACAAACGATGATCAGGGATTATTTATTATTTCTAAATTTGTAGAGAACTATATGTTAGTACAAGTACATGAAATAGACCATGTTGAAATACTGTTTCAGAAAATCCTTCTTACTTCTCACCAACTCCAGGTTTCTTTGGAAACAAGAGATTTGTGTACACTCATCATTCATATGAATGTTTGTGACCACTAACATGTTGTTTACATGTTGTCACTGCCCCCCTCAGCTGCATGGACCCCTCCATCGCCATCAAACCTGTTTTTCAGCGGTTTCAGTCAGTCATCATCACCTCAGGGGTAATTTTACTCTTTACTTTAAACAATCTTCTGTATAAAATGTGTTTTCTGATATTTAACTGTCTTGTTTTCTCCTCTCAGACTCTCTCACCGTTGGACATCTATCCTCGAATCCTAGACTTTCGCCCCGTCACCATGGCGTCCTTCACCATGACGCTAGCTCGGACTTGCCTCTGTCCTCTGGTGTGTCACTGAGTATCTGAGAGTTGCAGCTGAAGGGAATATCAACACATGATTGAAATAATTCACACGGTAGTTTGTTTTGTGCAGATTGTTGGGAGGGGGAACGATCAGGTGGCTCTGAGCTCCAAGTTTGAGACCAGAGAAGATTTTGGTTAGTCAAAAAAAGTTTAGTCTATTTCATAAAAATATTAATTTTGAGTTTTAGCGTCAGTACATCAAACATAAAGTTGATTGATTTTGTTTTTTAATCTCAGCTGTGATTCGTAACTATGGCAACCTCCTCCTGGAGATGTCTGCGGTTGTCCCTGATGGGATTGTTGCTTTTTTTACCAGCTATGTTTACATGGAGAACATCGTGGCGTCGTGGTACGAGCAGGTCGGTGTGCACACAGACGTTTGATGATGCTAATAATATTTAACTGTATCTGCAGTAATTTTACTACAAGTTTCTGTTTGTTTGTGTTTGCAGGGAATTCTGGAGAATATTCAGAGAAACAAACTGATCTTCATTGAGACGCAGGATGCTGCAGAGACCAGCATGGCTCTGGAAAAGTACCAGGAGGTCAGAGAACATCAATATCCTGTTTTAGGTTTATACCAACCTGTTTAACATGAACTAAATCTTCTTGGTGATATCTGCCACATACGCCGTTGGTGATCCACATGAACTTGTAGTAATACGTCATCTTGATGGTTTCAGGCCTGCGAGAACGGCAGAGGAGCCATCCTCCTTTCTGTGGCCAGAGGAAAAGTGTCTGAAGGGATCGATTTTGGTAAATCAAACCAAACAAGTCAGAAATAACAAGAGAATAAAAACGTTCAGGTTTTATCTTCATGTTCGTGGTTCTTCTGTTTCAGTTCATCATTTTGGTCGAGCCGTCATCATGTTTGGAGTTCCGTATGTTTACACTCAGAGCCGCATCCTTAAGGTCAGTCTCAGCTTCAGATACGAACACGTCAGCGTTCTTCAGAGTGACGAATGTTTATATTATTGTGTAAGGTACATTTACATTAACAGATTTTGACTTAAAAATGTCTAAATAATAAATGTAGAATTTTAATTAATGACTTTTTCTAGTAAAATAAGAACTTTAAAAGACGTTTTACTGTGAAAGATGTCGGAACTGTGATTTATCATCATTCTGCTTATTTCTGTTTGAAAACTCAGGCTCGTTTGGAGTATCTGCGGGATCAGTTTCAGATCAGAGAGAACGACTTCCTGACGTTTGATGCGATGCGTCACGCCGCTCAGTGCGTCGGCAGAGCCATCAGAGGAAAGACGGACTACGGCCTCATGATTTTTGCAGACAAGGTGAGTGAAGTTCTGCTGAGTGTTCACCTGGAAGTTTGTGGTGATTGAAGCTGTTTCTGTTCCGCAGCGATACGCACGGGCAGACAAACGGGGAAAACTTCCACGATGGATTCAGGAGCACATTAATGACGGTAGTTTGAACCTCACTGTGGACGAAGCGGTTCAGCTTTCCAAGCACTTCCTGCGTCAGATGGCTCAGCCGTTCAGACAGGTGAAACTGATGTTTCATGGTGTTTTCACTTGTTTTACTTTGTGTCGATCTGACTCGTGTCTCTCATCGTCTCTTCAGGAGGACCAGTTGGGTTTGTCTCTATTGACTCTCGAGCAGCTGGAGTCGGAGGAAATGTTGCAGAAAATCGCACAGATTGCACATCAGACTTAAAGGAGACGGTTGCCGTGTGACATCATCACCATAGCAACCACTCCAGGGGCCATCAGACGTTACATCTTCCACTCTGTGATTTGAACAACTTTCAGAAGCCTGCAGTGAGTTTTTATTACCAGCATCATTAAACAGTCGGTGGAAGAGATTTTCTTCGTGGTAAATCGTGGTTGTGAGACGTCTTTAACTCGAGAGTTATTAAGATTTTCAGGTGCAGTTTCACTGCTTGGATAAAGTTTGACCAAAACCGATTAAAAGATGTAAAATTTAAAGACCTGCTTCAGGAACCGTTTAGAAATCAGTGTTTCAGATTTTCATTCCTTTCAGTTACATATTTGTTAAAGATGCAACAAAAATACATTAAAAGATTTTTGTTTTTCTGTTCTGCTGCATTTTCAGTTCAGACTGAAACTGTTTAATGATGCTAACATCAAACCTGTCTGTCATACAGATAAAACACTTTTCTACTGTAACTGTAAATACTCTTATTTTTTTCCAGCAAAAGTTTGGAAATAAATGTTTGTACTTATTTACTTAGTTTAGAGTCTTAATTTCTTTTAAACAAATAAAAATGTGCTATAAAAACAAAACTTATGAAATAAAACAGATGAATATTAAGTCAGTTTATCTGTTAGAAAATACAAAAATTCCTTCTTGCCAACAGTTCAGAATCTGTTTTACATTTTCATGTTTAATGTAACATAATGTGACTTTCACCCTTCAAACAAACAGCTGTTACATATTTGATCACAGCAAATACAGAAATTATTCCCCATGATGGAAAAATACAACCAACCTAATCGTCATGGTGCCGTTAAGTTACAGAAGTTATATTTATATATTTTGGTCTGTTAGTAAAATGTGCAACTGGATGGATTTAATGACGCCACCAGAAAGTAAAAACTGAAATTACATTTATACAACAGTGGCCCCCAAAACTTTAACAAACACAAAACTGGCTGTAAGTCGGAACATTTTACAGATATTTACTAAGTATTTGACGTGGTAGAAGAAGAGTCTTTCACAACAGATCATGTGATCTTATGAAATGGAAGATTTAAGTTTTAATTCAAGCAGTTTTACTTTACTAGTTTTAAATGAGTGTTTTAGGTGGCGAGCTGCTCTTTAAATGTTAGTTTCTCGTCCCAGGAACAGATTTCGTTTTATAGTTGAAGGTGATTCTTTGGTTTTATATCAGTTTATCTTTGGTACTTTTTAAACTAATGAAAATGGAACAAATGGATCCAGTTAAAACCGGTTCTGTTCTGGTCCATTCAGCTTTATATTCTAATGGTTCTTCTTCTCTGCATCATAAACCAGCAGAAACTTCATGTATTTTTATTTTACTAGCTCAGTTTTAAATTCTGTTACCTTAAATGTTTAATATCTGCAGGGCCACAAATCTTATCTCTGAAAACAGATTTAAAAACTTAAAAAAAAATAAATAAATACTGACAAATCTATCATTAAATATGTACAAACTCAACCTGTTACATCAGAACCGAGTCTGACTGAGTTTATAATGGTCATCAGATGATTTATTTATTAAGTGGAATGTTAGACGTGAATTAAAGTCATTTTATATAAAACAGTTTCACACTCGATAGTAAAACCACGTCACTGATTCTCATCTGAACAAGTTGTTTTAAAAAGATAAATAACTGATAATGTGCGTTTTAAAGTTATAAAACCTACAATATAAATAACATTTGAAATAGAAATATTCTGGAATGTTTTACTGCAGAATGTCTTTCAGCTGCTTTTAAACATGTTTGATTTTCATTTAACTTTTAGCATCAGGCTCATGTTTATTATCTATAATGTGAAACCTCTGACTGTGTTTTGGTGAATGTAAAGACAAACAAAGTGGTTTTTTAAAAAAAAAGCACTGATCTGCTAGAAATTTCCAAATGAGATTTTTGGATTTTCAGGTTGAGATTTCAGCTGTTTCCACCTGATGTTGCTTCAGAGCAGCAGGGTTAGTCCGTGTGTGTGTCTGTGTGTGTTATCTGGTCCCACCAAGTGACCCTCGTCTCGTCAGACTCTGCGTGCTGGAGCTCAGACCTCGACTGTCTGTCAGGTGACTCGACTGAGGAGGAAAGAACAAAGATGTGAACTTGAAACTTGTTCAGATAAACCTGTGTTTTATTCATGGAGACATTTTATTTTATATTTTACTTTTGTATCGTCACTGAGAATTTCTCTTTTATTCAAATGGGGATCAGACTGTTTACTGCAGGTAAGACACTGACCGCTGACACAACCCAAACATCCAACTGCTCCATTAAAAGAGACTGAATGACTCACCTGAGATCCGTCCTGATTCACCCTGACACCAACATTCAACACGTTCAGGGAGTTTGCTCTTTTCATCCTGGAAAAAAAAACTTTATTTAAAAAAGTAAAATAGTTTCAAAGGAGAAATAAAACAAAAAGTTTATCTGAATGAAAAGCAGTTTATAAAGTCTTGTTGTGTGTGAAACATCCAACCAACAGGTGAGATATTTCTAACTTCCTTCTCCTCCAGGTGGTCACATGTCAGGTTATTACCCAGCATTCCTTGGGGTCACTTCCTCCACTCCCACTCCTTTCAGTTTGCGAACCAGCTTCTCGCTGCTTCGGCGTATCGACTCTCGGAGTTTAGTGAAGGAGCTGCTGCGTTTTAGTCCGTCCTGTCCGGAGCTGCTGTCTTCCACGCTGGACCAACGGGGACGTCCATCACCTGGATGGACAGAAGGACACCGACAGGATCCAAACAAAGTAAATCAGACAAACGTGTAAAAAATACACAGAATTTTTGGATCAGGAGGACTTCCGGCACCTTCCACAGATCCAAACTCTTTCTCATGAGCTCGGGTCAGAATCTCTTTGTAAAGAGCTTCAGCTTGTCTGTATTTTCCCTGTTTCAGGTAACATGAAGCCTGAAGAGGAAAAAGAAACCACAGATTTCTAAATATAAGCCAAAATATTTTTTCTGCATTAGTGAGATTCAGAAATAATTCTTGCACTTTCCATTTTTAGAAATAAAAATAATAAAGTGGGATTTTCTCCCATTTTAATTAAAAAACTTGGAGTTCCTTCTCACCAGGTTGTTCTTGGTCTTGGCTACGTTTGCGTCATCTGGTCCCAGTTTTCTCTGATAGATGTGCAGCGCACGTTCATAGTACTGTTCTACTTCCTGGTACTTCCCCTGGTTCTGACACAGCAGAGCCAGATTGTTCAGCTGTTTGGCCACATCGGGGTGGTCTGCACCCAGAACCTGAATTTATAGATCAATAAAAACAAACAACAAAACTTGAAGTTCAGAGATCAGCTGGAAGAAAAAAGACTGAATTACAAAAAAATCCCAGAAAAATTTTGACGAGTTTACAAAATGAATCGATTAAAGTTTAAACACTCACTTTCTCTCTGATCTCGAGAGCTCTTTTACAAAGAGGCTCTGCTTCTTTGTATTTTCCTCGTTTGCCATAAAGCACCGCCAGGTTGTTGAGCGTCGCCGCTACCTGCACAAACGCACAAAACACTGACCATCACAAACTGACTCAGGTCAAATGTTTAGAAATGAAATATCATCATCACTCAGAGTCAGTTTAAATTTGACTAATTGAATGGTGGATAAAAGTAAAGAACATTTAGATCTGCTGTAATCTGATTTGTTTCAGAGGTTTTACGTACAGCTGGATGATCAACGCCCAGAGTTTTTTCCCTGATGGCCAGAGCGTCGTTCAGTAAATTTGCTGCTTCTTTGTATTTGTTCTGATCTCTGTAATTAAAAGAAGTTTTTCAAAAATAAAACTTTTTTTTCCTTCTCCCAGAGTAGTGATTGTTACTCCCTGTTGCCATGGTGACTCCTCTCACCTGTACACAAGTGCCAGGATATTGAGCATGGTGGCTACATCTGGGTGGGTGTGGCCTGAGGACTTCTCCAGGTCTTCCAAAGCCTGTTGAGACGTTATCATCAGGTTTTGTTCTGGAACGTTTTAGACGTCTCATGGGGATCAGAGCAGAGGAGGAAGACTCGCTCACCTGTTTGCAGAGTGGAACGGCAACCTCGTATCGTCCCTGAGACGCATACTGGATGACCAGGTTGTGCAGCGTTCGAAGGCGGGCAGGAATCTCGTAACCGCCCTGCTGAGCTGCAGCGGCTGCGCTGCTGTGATACGGCTGAGACACTAAAAACAAGTGATACAACACGAGAGGGATTTTTTTTTTTTAGTTACGCCACATTTAACAGCTTAAATGAACCATTTGATGCATAAAGATCACGACAGTGATCAGCTGATCAGAGGACTTACTCTGAGCTTGTTCCTCGTCTTCTGCAGGAAACAAGTCGTCCAGAGACTCCTTGTTGCTGGAGGAGTCTTTTTCATCCTGAAAGAAGCAGCAGAGATAAATTCACTACACAGTCTGGTAAACCGGTACCCCAATTTCATTGTGCTTACGTACTCAACACGATGCAATGACAATAAAGACTAAAAATAATAAACCAGCAGCTTGAAGACCAGAGGAGATCAAACTAATTCACTAATTTAGTTTGAGTTTCAGATTTAGGACATGAACTGAATTCACGTGTATAAATACTGAATGTTTGCATGTAGTTCGTCCTCACCGCAGGCAGCTCGTCCTGGTCGTATTTCCGTATGGAGGACATGAACTGCAGGTGTCTGTTCTGTTCCTCTAATGTGACAACATCCTGCTCGCTGTCCTGCAGCCGCTGCTGAGCGCCGGCCAGCTCGTCCCTTAGCCACTGGTTCTCCTGACAGAGGCGACGCACCTGCAGACCACGTTTCTTTAACAGCTTAAATATAAAGAAATAAATCACATGGCTCGGGGGGACGAGCGGCTGCCTGCCAACCAGAAGGCTGCCAAGTTTGATCCCAACTTTCCCCTCCATGTATCGAAGTGTTCGTTCATCATTTGGAACCACAATACAAGAAAATAACGTTCAAGAATTTCGTAAACTCACTTGAGCTCGCAGCTTTTGCTTCTCAGCCTCCAGCGAACCGAGATGAGCCGACAGCGCCATCATCACCTGCAGAGGAAAACAGCGAATCAGAAAGAAATAAAACTAAAGGAGAGACTACACCAAGGTGAGACAGGTCCTGATAGGATCAGTCTCTGGATTCCACCACAGGAAAACATCCCGTTTAGTACCAGGACCTGAGACTCAGACCCCCATCTGGCCAACAAAGAGAGACCAGTTCTGGACCCACTTTGAACAACAGATGAGAACTGTTCCAATCATCAGCCCAGTGATGCTGCCACTCAGCTGCCTCTGCTGCAGCTGCTCAGTATCACCAGTCTAACAGATGGACATGAGACAAAATTCATAGAGCTCATCTGCTCCTGACTGTGACTAAGATCTAATAGATGGTGGTAGAAAGTCTCTGAACAGACCCATCAACATCTGGATGTGGTGGACAGCTGTTTGAGCAGACTGTTTTCTGAGAAAGATCAGATCTTATAATGTCGGAGGATATTACATCGCTGTTCCACCCAACCTCCTTCAGGTCACCCAGCAGAAGAACCAGAACTTCCTGTCCTAAAGATTCATTCAGCTTCACTGGCAGAAGAACCGCTGCGTGTCATGTTCTCCTTTATGAAGCAGGTGACTCTCCACCGTTTGCACATCTTCATCTAAAAACTACAAACACATTGTTTTCCTCCTGCCTTTGCTCTGATTGGTCCATGTACTAACAGTCTTTCCTTCAGGAGATCAGTGGAACATCAGTCATAGAAAGGAGCAGCTGATGTTAAACTATAGATGCTGTTTGTACCTGTGCCTCGCTCAGCCCCAGCTCGATCCTCTCCAGCGACTGTTGGATGATGCTGCTCTTCTCCTGCTCCACGCTGCCGCTCTGTGACGCCTCCTGCAGGCTCTCCAGGAGGCTGCGGTTCTCCCCCTTCAGTGCTTCCAGCCCAGCGAGCACCTGCTGCGTGCTGCACATAATCTCTTCCACCGACACCATGACTCCTGCTCACAGGTTCCTCTTCACACTGAAACTGACCTCCAAACAGCAAGAAGAGAAGCACATGAAGGATTAGAACAGCAATCACAGGTGAGAGGGTGGACGAGCTGAGGTGAAGACGTCCTCTGGGTATTCATGTTCAAGAACTCAACAAAGAGAGAGTGAATATCAAGTTGCACTGGACTGCAGACAGGAACAAGGTCATAAACTCCTAGCTGAACATGAACAAGGTGATTTCTCACTTCTGCTTTGTTCTTACATGCTGCACACGCCAAACACCCGGTTTCCTCTTTAAAAAGCTTTTTAAACACGCACAATTTAAAATAAATCACTGTCACATTGTCTTGGCACGATAAGATGAGCTGAATTATTATTATGCTGTTATTTATTTAGGAGAAACACGGAGCTGAATTACATTAAAAACAACTGAAGATGAAGTTTCCATTATAAATCCTCTTTCAGTCACACGAGTCTTTTTTATTAATGTTTGAATATGAAAACATCAACAAGTGTTTAACAGGATAATAAAAATTCCACAAACACTTATGATATACTGTCATGACACTTCCACACACAAAACAATCAGGTAAAATCAATAAACGAACCAAAGTTTAATTTTAAATATTGACATTATGATTAAAATATAGATAGAAACTAGAATTCGTGCTAATGGATGAAGATAGTGTGTTTACTGTCCGAGTTAGTGAGAATTTTGTTATGCTAATTTAAAATGGACATAAATAGAACTGCGTCACAACCAGTTGGACAAATCAATGAAAAACTGAACGAGCTGCTAAAGACGGATGAATAAATCCACCGTGTGGACAGACACGCTGCTCCTTCACAACAACTCCAAGTTATTTATAGCCCACCTGCTGAGGCTGATCGTGTTTCTCCTCTTCTCACTGAAAACAACAGTTTAAATCAGAAAACTAACCTGTCGGGAACATTAATCCGCAACTTGTCATCAAGTTAATTAAATTCAAACAGGTGAGACGATTAAAATTGCGGGTTGTAAATCATTTACCTGTCGCGTCTTCTGCTCCTCCCGTCTACAACAACCAAAAGCTTCAAGCTAGCGTTAGCATGACCAGAACTTCCGCTTTGAAACTTCAAATTAAAAGTTTAAAAAAACTAGGATCACTGGTGCTAATTTGCTCTCCATCCAGGACCTGCACTCCTCCAGATTGAGGAAAAGGTCAGGCAGCATCAACAGCAACCTTCACACCAGGATCTCACCTCTTCTCTTCTCTCCTCTCTGGACGGAGCTACAGATCACTGTAGGCTAAAATCACAAAACCCAAGACCGGTTTTTCCCCCCAGACGATCACCATGTTAAACAAACATGTTTAACACCTTATAAACAGGCTTTATCTTTTATTTATCTTTGTCTGTCTATAAGTACAAGAGCAATTCTGATTCTCCGTAAATGAGCAATAATCGGATTCACCCTATTTAGTTTGTTCTCAGAAAAACACCAGAGCTACTTGCAAAAGTGTTAGATTTATCTACAATTCAATATATTTTTCTTATTCAGTTTTACTCCACCAAGTAACATTGTAGGTTTGAGTAAGCAGCTGTTGTACTTTAAACATCTTTATACTGAGAAACAGCTGTTTCTTTATCTGGGAACACAAACACTTCAGTTTATTTAAGACTGACTTAACCCCAGAAACAAAATTGAAGCATTTGCACATGCTTTCCATGTTTATACCCTTTAAAATGTATTAAAGAAATATAAAGGAACATAAAAAGAATGATTTTTAAATAATGTACCATATTTTTATATTTGTTTTTGTCTTTCAGTCTCACTAAACTAATCATGTAAAATTGTTGGGAAACATTAAAACAAAAAATTTAAACCATTAGAAGCACATTAGGCGACTATGTAAAAAAGTGTCACAAAAACCCGAAGTGGATTTAAACGCACCTTTATTGTGAAGTTCCTGATGACTTCCTGTATTTGTACACTGATTTCTACTTAACTTGACGACGCAGAGGAACTTACCTGATCCCTATTTCCCATGATACCTCGCGGTGCTAAGGAACCCCCCCCCCCCCCCCCCCCCCCCCCCCCCCCCCCCCCCCCCCCCCCCCCCCCATCTGTCAGAGAGATGAACTGCATGCAGACAGATTACCAGCTCCGCACCGCACCGGTGTTGTGACGGTGATAGTCTCCCAATAAATCGCGAGTTGCCTCGCGACGGGAGCGCGCGCATAATGTTTGAACTCAACAGGTGGTTTAGTAAAGTCTTCCTAGTCCTCATCAGCAGTGTCCGGGTCTGATTGTACAGGATGGACCCAGTGACTGGCCGGTGGGGCGGGGGGGTCAGTTTTTATACCCTGTAGAGCAGGCATCTCCAACCCTGATCCTCGAGAGCTACTGTCCAGAAGGTTTTAGATGTGTCCCTGCTTCAACACAGCTGAATCAATTAACTGAATTACCTCTTCAGCAAACCATCAAGTTTAGCAAATGCCTGCTAATGAGTCATTCATTTGATTCAGCTGTGTTGGAGCAGGGACACATCTAAAACCTTCTGGACAGTAGCTCTCGAGGACCAGGGTTGGAGATGCCTGCTGTAGAGGTTTCTGAGGTTGTTCCTGGGGTCTGCTGGATCCTCTGACCCGTTTGGGTCATCGAGTCCTCTGATGACTCTGGTACCGCTGAGGATTTAGTATTTCTCCAGCATAATCTCCAGTCTCCCTAAATCCCACCCAAATGTCAAACATCCCAAACTATGTATGAGTCCTGTGTGTCTGTTTGCTCACGTTAATCTGCAAACATGTCACTGATTAACATGTCAGATTAACTGGGGGTCTCTGTGGTTTAGAACCTTCTTTAGGTCTGTTAATGACACATACGTAACCAGCTTTAAGTAAACAATCAGTCTGATTTCCACCTTCAGGATACTAAACAGGTCAAAGTTTATATTAAAACGTGAATTAACTGAACAAACAGGATTTAAACAAGGCACATTTAAAATCAGTTTCTAACAGGTTCGTTTATTTCCATGTTCAGCTTGAAGAAAAAAAAGTCACTCAGTTCTTCATCGATCAAAAAAATACACAGCAGCATTTACAATACTCCCTCTACAAGACAAATGTGTTTATTTAGGCTGAAATGAGCCCAAATCTGAAGGATTTTTATTAATTTAAATACTATTATCTAATAAATTTAAAAGTCATTGTAATAAATTCTTCAAAAACCTTGAGACCTGAAGTAATCTTAAATCTCTTATAAAACTCTGTGACTCTCAGTCTGTTCTTTTCTCAACCTTTGACCTCAGAGCAATAAACAAAGAGAATTTAATGCTTTTGTTTAACTTGTTTTATCTGTTAATTTTATTTTGGTCAGATGAAAAGGTACTTTATTCAGCAGTCCATCAAGATCTGATGTCTGACAATAGATAAACAAATCTAATAAAAAGGCATTTTTCATTCTTTAGAAGTAATCTGTGACATATTTAAATTATTTATTTATCATTTGATTAAGAATTCTGAGCTGTGACTTTTGGTAGCAATAAAATTCACATCAAACTGTAAGAAACATCCTCACAGATACATCAAGTCCTGTTTTGATCCAAAAGTCCAGCGAGTTGAAACAGGAAATGCTCATCATACCTTCACAATAAAATACAAACTTTGTAAACACACATACAATGTAGTATATTTTTACTATGTTATATTTATATGTAGTTTTCACATGGTACCTGCTAGTTTGAGCTTTACTTTTTAGTCTGTGTTCCTGTCTAACTTTCAGGAAGTGAGAAACACGGGTGTGCAGTTACCATGGTAACCCTAATGTACAACTGGCAACAGCCATTTACATTTCCTTAAATCTTAGTTCTTTTTACACAGTTTATAGATCAAAACGTAAACACTTTGCCTGAGCTGAGATCATTACAAACTTGTTGTGTGAATTTTGTAACATTCACACCCTTCAGAATATCTTTACATATGACTGTTTTATATGTGGTTTTTACTTGCTGTCTGAACTGGATTAAATTAATACAGTTTTATATAGAAACCAGACAAACTGTCTGTGTATTAAATCCCTCTATAAACCCAATAATATGAATTAAAACCATCAAGCCAAATTTTTTTTCTCATCAGTTAAATGTTTTGTTTGTGCCTGTATTTTTAAACTTGAATTACAAACTCATGACACACCCACATCAGTCTAACGAGACAGTTGAGTCTGAATTTATCTCAGTTTCATTTTTCTGTCACCTCACAGCTGCAGCGCTGCAGCGACCCACTCACAGGATGCATCAACAACACAACTTCTAAGCCAAAAATTATGCATCTTCACTCGTTAATGACAGTTTCTCTTTTTCACTCTGACAGTGACGTGCATGAAACAGATTGTAAAGACTGTTTTTATTGTTATTACCAGGTATTTTTTTTCTTTGTGTGAGATTTGGGTGAGGAACTCTGTGACTGATGGGATGGGAAAAGGTGGCAAAATTTCAAACTTCAGTCAAACAATGATCCTGATCCATAATGATGGTGAATGTGAGCTGAACATGAACATTGAGATGCATCAGCTGAAAGAGTTACGCAACACACAGGCGGCTCAGTTCACATGTTGCAGTTCTACAACAACTAATGTAAAATTAGAAGCAAAGGATTCGTGGTACGAATGGAAACAATGTCCTGTAGCACATGACTAGCAATTAATGTTCACGTTATCAAGAAAAAAATAAAACAACACTAAAGATTTTAAGAGTTTGGTGTTGAATCTAATTATTGATGGAAAGTTTGTTCTGTGTTGTGTTTGTTTTTCTTTTGAGCATCTTGACCTTTGACCTGTCCAGGTGTAACCCCGCCTCTTGCCCCATGACTGCTGGAGACCTGCACCAGCTCCCTGCAACCATGAAAAGGAAAAAGTGGGTTTAGAAAATGGATGGATGTTTTTTGTCTCCGTCTTCCTGTTTCCATATTTCGTACTGCTTCTGGTTTCTGTTCACACGCGCACCAATCGTTGAATTGGTGGTGTGACGGGGAATGAATGGACTCTGAGGTGTTGGGGGGGAACTAATGAAATGACAGCTGAGTCGTTGCAATTCAATCGGAAGAGCAGCTACTGGAGGACCCGGAGAGGCGACACTAAAGATAGAAATCCGCGGTTCACCGCCGAGCTCGTCTCAGAACCTCCTGATGAGCAGCTCGGGTTTCAACTTTACCTTATTATGGTTTGTCATCTGTAATGTTGTTGTTTCTGTTCATAATCCAGGAAATCCTCCTGGATTGGTCTCAGTTATTTGGGGGGGGTCAGGATGTTATTGTTTAAGAGGGACTTGACAACATTTATCTGTCAATTTTTTGAATCTTTCACAGAAGGAGTCAGACTTAATCATTAAATCTTCATCGTGTCGAGTCGTTTTCGACTTGATTGTTATCTTTTATTGCAGGAATGATGAAGAAGTTGGATCGTGTTTGATTTTAGCTGCAGACCATGTGATTTCACATGATAACCAGCTGTAAAAATACAAACCAGATCAGCTGTTTACATGGAAACCAGATCAGCTGGACCAAACAGATTTGTTGCAGTTTTTTGCTCAAAGCCGTCGAGTTTAAAGTAAATGTTTCTTCCTGTTTAGGAGTTTATTTGTTTTGTTTTCAGCTGATCCTGTTTCAGAAACAGATTCTCCACCATGACGAGGTGCCCGTCCACAGAGAAGCTGCTCCATGACCATCTGACTGGAAATATACAGAATTTTAAAAATCAACACAATAATCACCAGCATTTATTATCATAACAAACCCTGCACTTTAAATCAGAGTCATTATTCGGTGCTTTTAACAGCATGAGACTTTGCGTCCACACCCGTCCACACAGTTGTGTTCCAAATGCCAAAGTCTATTTGTGGGATCCTCCAACTGCTAACATAATGTTTTCCGGCTGTGTTTCAGGACTTGCATGCATGAAACTGTTAGCCGGGGTCAAACATGAGGAATCCAAGAGAGGAGGGAGGATCTAGGATCCTCCTACTTCCCCTCTGACCCCTTTTATATTCAGAATCATCAGCAGTTTATAACTCGGACCTTGAATCCCGAGCAACAAGCTGATCTAGGATTCAGGAAGCAGAATGAAACATCACAGGCTTGTGTCGGATCTCAGTGCTCAGGACTGCCAGTCGCTCCTGGCGACACTCATGTGTGAACCTGTGAATTTGTGCTCCCCGAGGTGTCTGCTGTAAATAAGAATCTGCTGTTGGACTGAACACAAACACACACTAAGTTTATAAAATCCTGGGTGACCCTTGCCTTTTTCTTAAAGTGTAATCCAGGAAGTGGAGTGTGTTCCTGGTGAGACTCGCAAAATATCACGTTTAACATGTTTATGAAACGAATCCTTCCTCAGACAGACGTGCTGCTCCACCTACCCGGACTTTTGCACATTATGCTGATGTGAATGAGTTGCACGGTGTTCCAGGTTTGTGTAACTGTTCTGAAGGGTTTCAGTGAGGCAGGGGTCTCGGCCTTTTTGGACCCTCACTGGGGGGGGTGTGGGGGGGGGTGTTGTATGTGGGAGGTGTTGGTGGATAGGGAAAGTCTAAATCGGGACACTGGACCAGCGCCACCGAGGTAAGTGAGCTGCAGAACTAACTGGTCAGAATGGGCAGAAGATGCACACAGCTCATATCACATGTCAGTCAACGTGACCTTTACAGGTGGTGGTGGTGGGGGGGGTGTTATGGGGGTGGGGGGGTGGGGGAGGTTAAGCCTGTAATGGAGGATGAAACAGAGCTTTTGTATGAAAAGAAGAATTTAAAATCTTTGAAACTGATACATCATGTTAAAGTACATAAAATATAATTTCTGTGTGAATTCTAGACATTAAAGACTCAGATGATTATTGTTGTTGTTGTTGTTGTTTATACTGGAGGTTCATTTACTGGAACATTGTGTAAACTTCTAGATTTAGATTTTATTGGCGTGTTTATCATTTAATTATTAATTCAAGGAGCAACACAATATACATGGTGCATAAGATACAGCTGACTTTATAAGACGCTGTGCACACTGATGTCCTCATGCTGGTAAAAATTATCATTTAAAGGTGGTAAAGAGGATTTTGCCCCGAATGAGAAGCTCAACGGCTGTTTGTTGTTTTTTGAATAGTGCGCATGTGTTGTAGCGCCCGCCCCTTCCCCTAATGCCAGAAACGCTTGTTAGAAATTTATGTAGGAGTCTCACCTTGTTTGTTTTCTATCATCGCTGGAGTTTTGTCTGGAACTACTACAAC
The DNA here is from genome assembly GCA_006937955.1 of Pachypanchax playfairii. Lineage (NCBI taxonomy): Eukaryota > Metazoa > Chordata > Actinopteri > Cyprinodontiformes > Aplocheilidae > Pachypanchax > Pachypanchax playfairii. The sequence continues at coordinate 272,489 of SSNP01000169.1, forward strand.
TTTATTTCTTCGTACATGTCGGGATCATCAATGATAAATGGCTGTTTATTGTTACTCTTAGCAGTAAAAGTGTGATTGACAATCTAGTAGCCAATAGATAACGAAACAGGTTTGTTATCTATTGGCTACTTTATTTCAAGCCCCACCAGGTCTTTGATCTATGAATATTAGAACCTTTTCTTTTGGAGACCAGTACAAGTTGATAATATGATTTTACAGTAAATTTGACTTCTAAATTTGCTACAAAATCCTCTTTACCACCTTTAACCAACAGCAGAGACAGAAAATTGTCTGTGTATGATCAGAGTGTGAAACTGGACCCTTCATTTAGGGTAAAGAAGCAAAGACTCTAAATGTCTACACTCATGAACACAACACCTTCCTGTTTTTCTGCACCAAACTAAATGAGAAAGATAATAATAATCTCACTAATGAGAAAAAAAAAACCCATCTGATGCATCTGCATCGTTGCTGAATGGGTTTATTGGGGCAACCGAGACAATCGAGTGCTTGTAGATACCGTGGCAGACGTGTCTAGGCACATTATCATAGTTTAATAAATAAACATGATGGTTTCAGGTTTGGATCAGTCCTCTGGGGAAACTTTATTTATTAGGAGAGTCATTTCTCTGCTCCAGCTGTGATTTCTGATCAGTCACATGATCTTTGTGTTTTACTATCTGTGTGTGGATGGATTACTGTCTATCATGTTACAGGGTACGATGGGAGCACCTCTTCAGATAATCAATGAAAACAGACCTGGCTGGTATTCTAATCTGTACAACATGAAACTAATCTAACAACTGGAGAACATACACATCGGTCCTCTGACATAATTTAACTTAAAGACATCTAAAGAAAAAATTCCCTCCTCTAACTTGCCAGATGTTTGGAGTTTGGACAGGTTGTCACTATGCAACAGCTCCACAGAACTTAAACCCATAAATACCAATTAGCAGTTATTGAGAGAACCACTAGATGAAATCCAATCTGTTCTCTTGACTCTCGCGATGACGTAAATGAAGCAAGTGATTATTTAACTCCTCAGAGTGACGACAGACTGCACTCCAGTAACTCAGCTTCATCATTTCACATAGAACATTATAGAAAGTAAAACACAGAGTCGGTGTCGTGCACGTGAAGACGCCTGCTGACTGTGTGAGGTCAGCAGGTGAAATCAGGTTAAAAACTCAAACATCAGACAACATTATTCAGTTAATATCAGTTTTATCTTCTCGTTTATTGAATTGTAAAATATGATCATGTTAAATATTTCCTACATTCTTCATGTTGGTTTAATATTTAGATAATATTTTAACAAAGTATAGATATTTTTTGTTGTTTGCATGACACTATGACTTTAATATTAGTATTCTTTATCATTTGAAACTCATTCATTCTTGCAACATGCACATAACGTTACAGTATTTTACTTTAATTTTTTCTGCTTTAAGCTTCTGTCACGCAGGAACGAGGGGGCAGAGGGTGAAAGGTTGGATCAGGCGTCTGCAGCTGTTCCCTCGTCTCTCCTCTCAAGAGTTCTGTGACGTTCGTTTTTGCCTTTTAGAAACCCAACTGGGTAAAGAAAACCCCCCGTGGCCAATCGAATGAGGGGAGCCCGGGCCCAGTTGTCCAATAGTGACAAAGATCTGGGTATAAATGCTTTAGTTCGTCACCTGTCAGAGCTGGGCAACCCTTACATTGGGTGAACAGGATCTGATCCCGGGATCTGTTACCTCTTTCTTTTCTTCTAAGCAGGTAAAAAAAAGCATCAAAATGTTTTATTTAGTCTTTTTTTGATGTTTCTGTGGACAAAAGAATCTGAGAGATTCCATGTGAACTGTGAGCAGTGAAATGTTTTGGATTTCTCCCATTTATTCCTGACATAGACACAACAAAAATCTTCTGTTATCAGCAACTTTTTACTCTGAAATGAAGCTTTTTTTGTAAAAAGATTTGAGTTTTTTTGAATGTGGAGTCAAGCAGAGATAAAATGTCACTCTAACAGCTGTGGCTATCTGTCAGTTGTTGCTGACGCCTGCAGAACAGATCTGAGGTGTGTCTTTGAATAGTTTCGGAGTGCTACATTTAGCCATGGAACTAACGGGGCATGCAGCCTTTGACCTTTCAGCGTACAGGATTTCATCATGAATCAACCCGACTAACTCTGCTGGAAAGATTTAGAAACTGGATCCGAATTTTAAGAGTTTATTTCTGTAAAAAACTGGTTCTGTGTTGATGAAACCGGCTTTACATGAAATATATTTTCCAAAGTAATTTCCATAGGTTTTTTTTTTAGTTCACTTAATTTTCAAGTGCTTAAACATTAGATTATGTTAAAAAAGATGAATCTGATATGATGGATTAATCAGAGAATTAAAATTTGATTGGTTGGAGTGAAAATGATTCATCATAACACGCTGGAGACTCTCTGCAGAGGTGGTGGAGTAAAGGACAAGAGGTGTAACAGCTGAGCTATTAATAATCCTAGCTGTGACGGGGGACAGGTGGTGAGACAGGAAAGCAGTGAGACGTCACATGAGCACCATAAGTTATGGAGGAGAATGTGAGACAGTGAAGGAGGAAATGATAAGATGTCTTTTGGTTCAGATACTCAGAGAAACACCAGATGAGATACTCGGTGTTTGTTTTACCGTCATGTGTTCAGTAAGGTTTCTTTTTACATTTTGAAAAATGTCTCTTTAAAATCACCTTTAAAAGTTATTTAATTTGATGTATTTAAGAAAAAAGCAACCAAAAACTGTTTTACTCTGAATTTAGTTTGATTTTCTTTGTTTCGTTATCACCAAATGATTTAAAAATCCCTACAGAGTCAAATAAACGTCCTCTTTTCTTTCTAAGACGGAGTAAGACTCGCAGCCATGACGAAGAACTGCCACAACGACTATAAAATGAAGTTCTCTGTGGACGAGGAGTTCCCCGATCTCTCCCTGCACAACAACCACATGGCCAAGGTAACGTTTACACCTGATATCAGTGACACACATGAAAACTGTCCCTGATGTTGCACATCATCTGTGCATCTCAGTTCAAATGAATTCTCTTGTATTTTGAGCGTTTACATGTTTCGTTCACACATTTTTACACATCTCTGACCTTCATCACGTGTCTCCTGCTGCAGGTTCTGACCAAGGAGATCTACACCAAGCTGAGGAGCAAGTCCACCCCCAGTGGCTTCACCGTGGATGACGTCATCCAGACTGGTGTTGACAACCCTGGTAAGAAGAAAAGAGTCATTAACACAGATAGTAACACTTCAGATATAAATCAGCTGAAACAACCACATTGCATCATTATATATTAGTGTTGACAGCTGATGCAGACTGAAGTTACCTACTTTCATGTGTTTTTTCTCAGGTCACCCCTTCATCATGACTGTGGGCTGCGTTGCTGGTGATGAAGAGTCCTACGAGGTCTTCAAGGATCTGTTGGACCCCGTCATCTCCGACCGTCATGGTGGATACAAGCCCACTGACAAGCACAAGACTGACCTGAACTTTGAGAACCTGAAGGTGAGTCAGGACATGTATGATGGTACTGGTATATGTTTATAGGTAGAACATGTAGTATTGTATGAAGGTACCAGAAAGTACCACATGTTGGTGTTGATACATTTATGGTAACATGTTTTCCAGGGTGGTGATGACCTGGACCCCAACTATGTGCTGTCCAGCCGTGTGCGTACCGGACGCAGCATCAAGGGATTCACCCTGCCCCCCCACAACAGCCGTGGGGAGCGCAGAACCATTGAGAAGTTGTCCATCGAGGGTAAATATCAAACTCATCAAAACCAGATTTGTCAGCATTTATTTATTCTTTCTAAACTTTTCCACTTCCTGTGCTGTCAGCTCTGTCCAGCCTGGAGGGAGAGTTCAAGGGAAAGTACTACCCCCTGAACGGCATGACTGACGCCGAGCAGGAGCAGCTGATTGCTGATCACTTCCTGTTTGACAAGCCAGTGTCCCCCCTGCTGACCTGCGCCGGTATGGCCCGTGACTGGCCTGACGGCAGAGGCATCTGGTGAGAAACACAGACAGGAAGTGAAACATACAGCCTACACTCAGACTCCATCAGGTCCTGGTCTACACGCCTCATTCCTCCTTAAAACCAGCCATGGAAAGAAAACTGAGCTGTCCTTCGTTTGAAAACCTTCATCACCACCCAGTTCTTTATCACGCAGCCATTGTGTAAAATTCCTAAAATATTTCAGTGTTAAATATCAACCAAATACTGTATGTCCTCTGCATTCCATCTAAGGATCAGTTACAGTACTGAGTACTTCTGAGTACTGATCAGGTTTTACAGGATCAGAATCTTGACGTTGCTGTTTTTTACCTTCCAGGCACAATGACAACAAGACCTTCTTGGTCTGGGTAAACGAGGAGGATCACCTGCGTGTCATCTCCATGCAGAAGGGAGGCAACATGAAGGAGGTCTTCAGGCGCTTCTGCGTTGGCCTGCAGAAGGTGATCCACAAAAAACTGTCTATATTACATCATCATTAATTAAAAACAAGATAATTGCAGGTTTAACAGCTGCTGCAGTGAGATTCTCTAACCAAAACTCACTTGAGCTTTTTGCCACTGCTCAGATTGAGGAGATCTTCAAGAAGCACAACCACGGCTTCATGTGGAACGAGCATTTGGGCTACATCCTGACCTGCCCCTCCAACCTGGGAACTGGCCTGCGTGGTGGCGTGCACGTCAAGCTGCCCAAGCTCAGCACACACGCCAAGTTTGAGGAGATCCTGACCAGGCTGCGTCTGCAGAAACGTGGCACAGGTGCTGAAAAATAACTGCTTCTCAGGTTAAAGTTGTGGGTCATGAGAAGCTCCACGTTCATGGAGTTTCACTGTGGACAGGAAATCAGTGTGAAATCATGTGACAGGATAGAGATCTTCACTGTTGGTTTCTCTTGTTTAACCCTCCAGGTGGTGTAGACACAGCCTCCGTAGGTGGCGTGTTTGACATCTCCAACGCTGACCGTCTGGGCTCCTCCGAGGTGGAGCAGGTGCAGCTGGTGGTCGACGGTGTCAAGCTGATGGTTGAGATGGAGAAGAAGCTCGAGAAGGGAGAGTCCATCGATGGCATGATCCCCGCCCAGAAGTAAAGCGGACAGACAACCCATGACTCAGTGACTGTCGGAGTTTGTTTATTTTTTATTTTATAGGAAAAATGAACATGTAGCCTTGTTGTAAAGTTATTTTACTGGTTTCGGCCGACTGGCTACTTTCTGCTTACTTCTTTCCATCAAAAGACACTCCACGTTTCTTTCCAATCCTTTCCTTTCTTACTTCTGTTTACCTTATTCTTTCTTTCTTTCATCTAATTTCTTCGAACTGGAATCATCTTCCCATCTTCTCTGTAACATCCTGGGATCAATCCATACAGAGTCTGGTCATGACTATGTATATGCACAGATTTATTGGTTGTAAAATATAACTGGACTATTAAACAAAGCCCCATGTAACAATCAAATCATCTTAATGATGTTTTTCTTGATGGAAAACAAAAGTTGTTGCAACAGATTGACAGTCACACCTGAAACAGCTGAGTCAGAGAACACACAATGTGAAAGAGGTTGAAAGTCTTTATTTTTGTGTCACACATCATTTCGTAGGAGACATGCAGGATTGCAGGTCGATTTCTGTTATTTCAGCTTCAAACACAACAGAACATTAGCCTTAAAGCTAACGGCCTCAGCCATAGTTGGAGAGCATCCTTGGGTGGCGAGGCCAAGTTGTAAACAAAATAAACTGGCTAACAAGCCCTAAATCACAGCTTCATATATTCAGACAGCAGAAGAGACCTGAAATCTCCATGAAACAGTAAAGATCAGAAATATTTTGTTACGTCAGTGTTTTGTTAGATGCAGCAGATGTGACTGTTTTGGTTTTTTATTTCCTCAAATACTCGATACATGTGACATTTGATAGAATATATTTATCAAATCTTGGTAAATTTCTTTTGTAATGAGTCTTTAATTGAAAAGAACAAATAACTTTCACATCTTAAACATCTGCTTCATCAAACCACAGCTGCTGAGACGTGGATTCAGCTGTTGGGTTGATGAAGCTGGAATCTGATTTGTTAACAGTCATAAACCTGAAATATAAATACTTGAATCTGATTGGTCAACAACCTTCTCCATTCTGATTGGTCAACAAGAAAAGGAAAACTCTACAGTTTTTATGTCAGAAAGTGTTGCTGAGGTAAAGATCAAACAAATTAATGACTTTATAGGACAGACAGTAAATCTGTAAGTTATTTGAAGATAAAAAAGAGTTTTCATATTGCGGCATCACTGAAATTAAACAGCACATTTACCTGAAAACTGAAAATAAAGAAGTTGATGTCGGTTCGAAGTGAAGAATCATATCAGATCAAAGTGAAAACAGAAACCAGGTGAGGAGCTCTGATGCTTGTTCGGGACTTTACGCTTGGCTTTGTTGCTGTATTGCACGACATCTCCTGAAAACGACTACAAGGGTCTTAAACTGTCTGTGATAAAGTGCTGAAACAACTACAACTACAAATGAGTGAAGCACCAACTAAATGTTTCCTAAAACCAGCCTGAGATACAGAAATAAAACAGCTGAGAAAATGTTTTACAGAAAAAACCCCCCAAACCTTTAAAAAGACGCGTCTGTCTTACTATTGGATAATGGGACAACTGCTAAAAGGACTAAACATTTTTATTTATATTAGAGTTGTTTTGTTATAATATTGGAGAAAGTTTTTAGTATCAGCCAAGTTTAAAAGCATTAAACTAAATCCAGCTAAAAGTAGTTTTAAATCAACTCGTTTCGCCAGAAATTCTACTTTAATCCAGATTTAAACTGGATTAATAACTAGATTAAATAAATGTGATGCCATTTAAGACATTTTGAACAGGTAAAACGTATTTGTCCAATTTTCTCCTGCTAGTAATTTTTACTTCTTGATCAACCCGGTAAAGTAACTGGTTGAAAGTTTAATCATCTCTGTGAATCAGCAGCTCAGCTGCTGGACACAAACAATAACATGAACCAAATATTTTAGCAGAAACGCAGAAAACCAACAGAGACTCAGATTTTGGGTCGGCAGTACTTTAGCTCGATACTTCCTGTTTTACGTCTCTGCATTTCTGCATGTCTCCCTCTAGAGGCCAGAGGTTTTTAATGTGACGTCTGCTCCCAATATTGTTGTCAACTTGTTCCAATAGTTGTCAATATCTGCCTGTTTTAAAAGAACTAAAGGAAAAACTTATTACACAAAAAATAATTTAAAAAATATATAAATAGCAGCTCTTTAAAAAGGAATGATGACAAACAACAGAAGTAAACAACAAATCATCTCACTCCATCAACACCATTCTAATCAGCCTCAACTTCTAACTGAAACAAACACGTTCACTCGTGGCCTCATAAGCTAGGTAGGTGGTAGCAGGTGCGAAGCAGGATTCAGGGTCACTGACGGTCGAAGGTTTTCATAAGTCTGTCGATCTTTGCATCGTTCCTCTGGCTGTGATCGATCGCAGGAAGCCGGGGGTCTTATAGTGGAGGTGAGGCACATCTGATGAGGAAGAGAGGAGGACAGTCTGCTCTTCTTCCTCATTATTCCTCCTCCTTCCTCACCCTGCCCTGTGTGTCTCTATCTGCCCCACCTCCGGTTGCTTTCAGAGCTCTAACTCTTTGGACACTTTGGTGGCAATGTCTCTAAAGGCTAATGGTGCCCCCCACAAGCGCTTGAACCTCACACCGCTGCTCTGGCCCAGCCCGCTAGGCAGCTGGCAGACCTCGGCCTCGAAGGCCACTCGGGCGCCAGCTGCTCCGTGGGTGCAGGATAGGAGGAAAGGCCCGGCCAGGTGGACCTGGCAGCCACAGCCCTGCGCCGCCTCTCGCAGTGCCAGCACCACCTCGGCCGGGTCCCGGGGGCTCCGCACCCTCACATCCCAGCCGCATCGGGGGGTCCGGGGCTCTGCCGCTTTTTGATGCCCAGATAGATGGCGACTAGAAGGAGGAGGGAGGGTGGATGGTGGGATTAAATGTTTGAATAAAGATGGAAGGGGGTGAGACAGAGAGAATAGATTTAAACATCAAAAAGGAAGAAATTTAAAGAGAATAAAGAGTTAAAATTGGGTTGAAATGAATCAGAGAAAAGAGAAAACAAATAATTAATACCACATATTACTGGAGTTGATTCCCTGCCTTCTCCAGATGTTTACATCTGTATTTTCAAATCAAACTGCTAAACAACAAGAAGGCATGCAAATAAAACCTCAAAATCTCATAAAAAAATCATTAAACTTGAAAAAAAACATGTTTAAACTACCTTCTAAAGTATTTTAAATGTAATTCCTCCAAGAGTTTTCCTAAATTAACATCAACTAACACTAAACACCACATCTTAAAACATCCTTCCTGGTGGAAACATCATTCATGGATCATCTACCACAAGGAGCCACGTTCAGTATCTACAGTCACGTCACAGCCAGAACGCTAACGTGAGCCTGACGCTGCTGCTTCTTTTACCTGCTGGTTTTAACCTGAGACTCGACGGGAGCAGCTGAGGCTGAGAAGGAGCACATGAACTGTTCAGTAACACACCAGTAAATTAAGACTCGTCACTTAGAATCAAAACAAAATGAAGAAGACGAGTCAAATATTCCAGAACGTGTAGAATCTGTTTTTAGTGGATTCACATACGTCGTCGTCTGAAATGTAAATAAAAACTGTTTTATCTGTAAATGTCCTGAACCCATATTTTATTCCTAACACAACACTGAGCTTTGGAACCAAAAAAGCTGTAAAACTAGTAGAAAACGTCATTTTATTTCATTTCTCTGATAAAGATGTGATCTGTGACAAGCTGCAGTTTACACGCTTCACTTCTTACTTTACCTTTAATTAGTTCTTGATTATTGTTTTTTTCTACAGTTTCTGCTTTTTAAGTTCCTTCTATAAACCTGCTGTGATTTTATAAATTCGTTTTATTTCTTCTGTTGTGAAGGTTTGATTTTAAAAGTGCTTTAAAAGGATGATTATAAATGTTTAAACTCAAAATTGGAACCATAAAACTCAATTTTCAGCTAATATGTGAAGGAGTTCTGCAGGCGACAGTCTGTCCTCTACAGAAACCTGTAAGTCAGTCTGTAATCACATACTGCGTCTGAGCTTTGTTTGTTTGTTTGTTTGTTTGTGTTGTTGAAATGCAAACACTCACCTTGTGACCGGAGATCTGCTGATTCTCTCAGGTTCGTCTGTGACCCTCAAAAAGAAGATAAAGAATCTGTTAGGAATCAATCACATTCATCATTTTCCAACATATTCTCCTATAATATCTCCTTTTGGTGGGACACTAATCAACAGCTCAGTCATCTCAATCAATTATGACACAGAATCAATGTACAGATGGATCATCACCAACCTGAAGTCACTACACTGATGGAGGTAAAACAAGGAACTAAAGTCACAAAACAAGTGAGAAGGATAAAGAAATGTAGAAGGACCGAGTCTGTAACAAAGAGCCATGATGGAACATTTAGTTATTAAAAGTTTTTATTTTTGTCTTTTGGCCTCGCGGTTTAGAATCAAAAGAGGGAGATTCTTCCTGATACTGATGATATAGAGTTTGCACCTTTACACCTAATTATATTTATATGGAAAATAAGTGTAAAACAAATAAATAAATTGAAACATGTTTTGTTGATAAAAAAAAAAGCAGTTCCAGTATTTGGTCACCAGGGGGCGGTGTTTCTCTACACCTGTTTGAGCTGACAGGAAGGAGATCTGAGTACTTTCCTATGTCAGAGCAGCTTTACTCTACAACAGGAGGAGCCTGGTAAACTCCTCCTGTAAACTTAACTGACTTTATTTAAGGTTACGATACGATAGTCTGCATCCAGGTAACAGAGACAGACAGAGAGGTGAAATATAAATAATAAAGTCGGGGGGGGGGGACAACAACAAAACAAGAGGCAAAAGGAAATCAAACAAAGAGAACATGAATACTACATGTTACTGCTAATTAAAACAGTGAGCACAGTTAATATAGTATCAGAACAGGTGTTTTGCTTTGTGCCACGTTGTGCATGTGATTTGTGTTTTATAAAATGTTGGTGGTGGAGCGCGAGCACCAGAAAAACCAGCACAGCAGCTGTAAGCAGAAGAACACCAATCAGTGAGCTCAGGAGAGGAGGGGACCCCCACCCCAGACAGCCAGCTCGGCCCATCAGCCACGCCCCGGATGACAGGAGGGACAAATAAATCTCTCTCAAAGAGGCAAACCAGGGAAGAGGTGGTGCAGACCTCCATCCATCCCCAGCACAAGATGCGCTGTTTCAGGAAATTTGGCCGGCATTTAAAAAAAACATTTACACTGAAAAGAAACTTTTCCTAACAGACTGTTGCTCTGCCTGAGGAGATATCCCAGTGAAATAAATATAAACTAGATTTTAGTGATTCCACCGCTAAAAATACCAAAACAGTATCAAATCTTAACAGCTGTAACAAACAACATGAATCTCTGAGACGTCCCTGATTAACATCATGATGTTGGAAGAAGGCGTGACAATCAATTTTTAAAGGTATTTCCCTTTTTTATGTTACAAAATCTTCTAGTAAACCTGCAAACAGTTTTATGAAACATCGTATTAGGAAGAATCTCACTTTTCCCTCGAATGGAGCTGATTTTAAGATGCTTTTAGTCGTCAGAACTTCAAATAATAAAAAGAGAAACTCTGACATTCAGTGGACGTGAGGTTTACCCCCCCCCCATCTGTCTACTGTCTCTCAGTTCTGCTCTGAAGCTGCTGTTTCATTATAAACATGAGAAACATGGTGTTGGTTACGATTCTCAGACTGCAGCTGAGGGGGGATAAACAAAAACACACAATCCTTACAGGTGTGTTTGTAAAATGTGCAACTAATGAATTCTCTTACTAGTCTACTTGTATCTCTAAAACAAGAGAAATGTTAAACATCTACATAATAAACTGGAGCTGTTGGGTTCTTCAGGAAGCGGGTTGTGATGCTGCACCACCTGCAGCCTGTAATGAGTTGGACCGCATCAAGCCGAGCGAGCGGAGAAGCAAACTGTTCAAACAGACACACTCAGGCAGACAGCTGCTGATCAGAGCTGAAGAAACACAAACAGCTGTGAGGTGAAGCTGATCTACAGAGAAATAATCTGTTTAAAACAAACAGGTTTAGTATCTATCTATCTATCTATCTATCTATCTATCTATCTATCTATCTATCTATCTATCTATCTATCTATCTATCTATCTATCTATCTATCTATCTATCTATCTATCTATCTATCTATCTATCTATCCATCCATCCATCCATCCATCCATCCATCCATCCATCCATCCATCTATAGCTTTTGAGAATGAATAATTATTAAATTAATAGTTAAGAAATGTTCACTTAAACGCACCATCTATATTTAGTTTAGTCTAATGCAGAAATGTTTTAAACTAATTTAAAGTCTTCTATTGCAGTTCAATTTATTATTTCATTAAAAGATAATTTTTTTTAAAATAAAACAGCTTTAACTTTCCATCCGTGTTTTTCATCACGGCCTCTTATTTTGAAAGATGAACATAAAGTGAAACCTTTTGATTTTGCTGGGAGATCGTTACAGCTGATTGAATTCCTACATGTAAAGCAGCTTTACCTCAGTCACTTGGTATGACTAACTCCAACCTGCGGTGGGTGGAGGGACGAGGGGATGACGAGGTGTCGGCAGGCAGACAAACAGTCAGACAGACAGATGCAGCCAGAAAACACGGGAAAGGAAGACTTACTAACTGTTTTTGTCCCCTGCGGTAGGGTGCAGCCCGACATGGACTTGTTTGAGCTCTGACGTTTAGAAGGGTCAAGAGTGACCCTACAAGGCAAGAGGAAGAAAGAAGGCAGTGAAGTGAAGATGGGAGGAATGGAAAAGGAAAAGTTAGAGTCAGAGACATTAAATGAAAAAAAGCAAGAGGGACAACAGAAAGACAGAAGAACAGGAAGAAGAGTATAAATTAAATAGAATGTACTGTAGTTCTGGGGAAAAAAGGACAAAAAATTGGCAAGTGATTGGCAAGAAAAGCAAACGTTAAAGAATGAAAGAAACAGATAAAGCAACAATAAGCAGCCAAAACAAGAACAGACCATCAGAAACATACAGTGAGTCATTCAGAGCAGCAGACCTGGGTCCAATAATCAGGTTCTAGATCAGAGTAGAACTCACTGAGATCACTTCATTAAGATACAAACCAAACATATAGATTGTGCTGCTTCTTAATTTTATCTGATTGACTTGTATAAAAAGTTTGAGCCAACGACGGAGCACATGAAGCCCCCCCCCACACGTCATGGCAGGATCCAGTAAAAGTCTTAAGACCTGCTCGATCTACATAAATTAATGAGACACTGTTCTGATTTAATAATAAAAGTAACAAGCTGCTGCATGTTCTAATATTTATTTTCCTTATACTTTTACCTGCTTGTAGTTATTTAAGATTAAAAACACCATCACTGAGCCGTAAAGTGGGCGGGACTTTCTCCTGCACAGACAACGGCTCCAAAAATACAACAAGGCAGCGCCCGCAAACCAAATCTCCTGGTTTCAGGTCTAGTTTTTATACAAGTCAATGTTTTATCCAGTAAAAATGGTGAACAAGATCCGACTGTCTTGTTTTTACTCATTGCAAAGAGAAAATGACCCAAACAGACTGCAGCCGTTCTGTGGTCTCTGAAAAATCAACTAAATAATTTTGAAGACAGATTTCTTCCCTTTGAATAAAAATATTTAAGGGAAGCAGGTTGTTGTTAAAAATCCAAACAGTTTTAAAGTTGTACTGGTTCAGGATTTAATGTGTTATTAGACCCAGGTCCTCGATTACAGAGAGAAGATTTGAAGCTTGTTAAACTTGTTTTGTTTAAAGGAAAGCTGGTAGGTTAGTATTTGTTAAGGAATTAGCCATGAGAGGCAGTAAGATTAGCTAAATTATCTTTATGTACAAATTTATACCAAAGAATCACTAAAATCTACTAAAAACAAACAACAAAGATGCCTGTCATGGCAACCTGGTGATCTAAGCAGTAATGAACAAACAGCAGTTAAAATATCTGCAGATATCTGAGTGAACAACAAACCCTGAAGTAAAATCTTGTTTTAGAACTTCTAATAACGAGCTGTCATGTGTTTGGTTCTTGTTTGGTCTTGACCTCATCGTCGTGTTGATGACATGTCACTAGAATCTGAACGTTTCCCTCCCCGGCTTCTCCTCTTACCTGCGGGTCAGCTTGGAGGTGAGTTTGCTGAGGAGGTTGGCCGTGGCCCGAGTCCTGACATGAGGCAGTGGACTGGCATCATGGGATGGTGTAGGCGAGGCTAAGGGGGCCTGGGAGGGGGGACGCCGGTCTCTAATCTGGCCTCCGTGGAAAGTGCTCCTCACAGTGGACCCCCTGGAGAGACGAGATGAAGGCGTGGAGGAAGAGGAGGAGACCCCAGAAGCGCCAGCGATGCTGTGGGTTGAGGGGGAGGCAGGAGGGAGGCGGTGGGATAAAGTACTGAAGACGAGACAGAAAGAAACTGCGGTTAGATTGTAACTGAGTCCCAAAACGTTCAGCACTTTACAGAACGTCACCTGAAACAATGAAACATGGAAGTTCCACCGAACATTGTTTTTATTTTCATTCTGATAAAATGACCCTGAAGCAACAAAGTCCTACATGACCCAGATGTTTAGATACACAGAAAATATTAGCAATAATTTTAATGTTTATGTGTATTTATTATAAATACACAGAAAACTTTTTTGTACTTTTAAGATTAATGCTGAAAAAACAAATTAATCTGTTACATAATCAGATTTTACATCTTTTACATTTTTAAATTAAACTTTTAGTATTTAACATGTTGAACTATTGAGCTTTTAAACCATAAAAAATGATAAGTACACAACAAATCAAAACAACAACTGTGTTATGTAATATTTTATAATATTATAAACACAATGGCATTTATACATCTCATCCTTTATATTGTTTTATTTTAATTTTATTTCCACTTTCTTCAGAAAACAATCCGTCTCCTGGTTGACAGTAAACAGCATTATTTTCTTATTTTTTTAAAAATAAGTTTGTTTCTTGTTTTTATTTATTATGTCTGATCAACAGAAATGTGAAAAGTTAAAACAACGAAAGAAGCTTTTTACAAACTTTATTTACTGTTTTCACAGGATTTAAGCAGTAGCATGTTTTTATAAATAAAAATATTAGATATAACACATTAGTCTTTAAAGTTGTTTGTCTCTTTGTGAATATATATTTTTAATCTAAACTCCGAATTGTTGAAAGTAAAGCAAAAAAAAAACCAACAACAACTAAAGTTTCATTTATTTTTTACACTTTTTACATTTTTCAAGGCTTGAATTTATCAACTTAAAATGAAATAATTTCCAGGAGTTCCTGTTTGAACCTTATGTAATATATTTTAATGAATTATACTTCATCAGGATTCCGATAAATTATTGAAGCATCAGAATAAGTTTTTAGCTTTGTGTGTTTTATTTTTTTGTTTTGTAGATCAAATACATTTATAGTGTTAAAGTGTTCGTTAATCTGATGTAATTTCTTCTTCGTCCTCTCTTTACCTCACATCTAATTTACTTTCCTCAACATGTTACACTTTGTCACACCACCGCACACAGACAGCCCCCCCCCCCCCCCCCCCCCCCCCCCCCCCCC
>SSNP01000169.1:292302-339518 GCA_006937955.1 Pachypanchax playfairii
CCCCCCCCCCCTCACCCCCTCCACCCCGCCGCCGCCCCCCCAACAACAACGCGCAGAGAACGCTTTTGCAAGAAGAAAGAAAAACAAAACCAAGAAAATGTCTCGACAGGTGAGTATTATTGTCATCTTTGAGCTCCTAAGGGTGGCGTTGCTAACAACGGCAAGGGCTTCATGCTTGTATTTATGTACGTGAGTGTGAGTGCCGTAAAGCAGGTTTGTTCTCGCGAGATTAGTCGGGTCCGATCCACTGAAAGTTGCAAGTGCTGCTTTCAGGACACAGACCCCGGAGGGAGGGGAGGGACCCACGAATCACCCCGCCAAGTCCTTGTTTACCCCCACAGGGACTCTAGAAAACATTTATTGAGGTGAAAAAACTTACTTAGTTCTGCTTTAAATAGACTGACCTTCAAGTCTCTGTGAACAATATTTCTCTGATGACAGTAGTGCACCGCTGAAACAATCTGAAAGAGGAAAAAATGAATTTAGTGTTTATATATTTACATATTACAGTTAAAAATTAGACTGAATTTCTTATAATAGCTTTTTTAACATGTAACAGAAAGTTACAGAGTCTGATTTCACAGTTAAAGTTAAAACAGAAACAATAAATCTAATGATTTTTCCAGCAGGATCTTCATGGTGTTGCCAGGTAGTGAGTTTTACTCACCTGTCTGAATTTGGCTCTGGCTTCTTTTTCTTTCATTCTACCATGAGCCACAAGGTAGTCGAACACTTCGCCTGGAAAAAACAAAATCAAAACACAAAGAAAACTGAAACATGTTGTATTTCAGATGTTTTTTCTGTTTAGAAACTTAGAACTGATGATCAGTTGATCAGCTTTGACACGGTAAGTTTCTTCTACTTTGTTTCTGCTTGGGAAATATAATAAGTTACACTTTAAGATGTTTCTTGTTTTATTAGTAAGGATGAATTATTTTGGGCAAGAGGCAGAAAACTAGCTCAAACTATATATAACTACCATCAACATGTCACAGATCAAATTAATCTGGAGTTTCCTTTCAGAAAACATATTCCCAGATAGAAGCAGCTGAAATTAAATTCCTCTGTAGGAGACCAGGTAAAGAACTTGAAGTAGAACCGCTGCTCCTCCACATAGTAAGGAGTCAGCTGAGGTGGTTCGGCATCTGGTTAGGATGCTTCCTGGATGGTTTACCAAGTACGTCTCACTGGGAGGAGCCCCAGAACTCACTGGAGGGATTATACGTCCTCTCCGGCCCCGTCATCCCCCGTGAGGAGCTGGAGAGTGTAACTGAAGTGAGGGACGTCTGGGTTTCTTTCATTAACCTGTTGTCCCGTGACCCGACTAGGATAAGCTGAAGAAGATGGACAGCAAACATGTTCATATAAATGGTCCAATTTGACCATTTATTTCTTAGTAAATTTCAGTCAGGTTGTGTTACAGGTGAACTTCATATTCATCCTGTCATTCTAAAGATATTACTGCTCGATGGTCTTCTAACGGCGGACTGATATCAGCAGCAAGTGAGTGATAGTTAATGGTCTTCCATCAGGTTCCTCAGTGTGTTCACTACATTCCACTTGAAGGCAAATTATTTGATTTTCCTAGTTTTTTTGTGTAATTTTTTCAAGTTTTAACTGTTTCCTTAATCAAAACTTTTCATCTTAGAGTGAAGAATCATCTGGTGCGCAGACGTTTCCTTATTAGGAAGAGGAAGTCACACAGAACAACAGAGGGAGATTATGGGATTGTCGAGATGAGAAAAAAGTGGAAATAAGGAAGCTGCAAAAAGAGATAAGTGAGTGTGAAGCAGCTGAATAAGTCTCTCACCTCCACTAGCGTACTCCATAACCAGGTACAAAGTTTTCTCCGTCTCAATCACCTCAAACAGCTGGACTGTAACAAGGATCAATGAGACATTAACACTACTGTCAACATGGACAGTCACGTTTCATACAAACAACTGTTTGCTGTAACTTACCGATATTGGGGTGGTTGAGAGTTTTCATGATGCGTACCTCTCGAAACAGCTGAAAAAAACAAAGAATTATATCTTAAGTGTTTGAGGAGTTTTACACTTAAATCGACAGATAGTTACATCAGCTGTTTGAGCTCGAGCAGCACTTTTTCTCCACAGAACACAAACTATGAGACAACTGAAAACATTCAGTGTTTGACAAAGACTTTGGAAAATCAGGGACTGAATCTGGAGATACAGTAACAAGAACAATTTCCACCTTCTTCAAAATCCAATCCAAACACTTTTATAATATCAATATAAACATAAGATGAAGTGCAGATGTGCTGACTGCCAACTGGAGGGTTGCTGGTTCAATCCCTGCTTCCCCCAGGACTGAAAAAGAGAAGCAATGCATATCTAATGTGTCACTTATGTTAAGAAATTATTGTATAAGTTGTAAATAAAATCTGTTGTAAATCTGAAATAATATGAAACAATATTTTAGAATAATTATGAAAATTAAAAAATGTGAAAACATTAAAATGTGTATCAGAATCTTGAGCTTTTTTAAATCAATAATACTCAGATTCAGAGAGCTGCTGAAAAAAGAACTGATCTGATTTAACAATAACAACCAGATCAAATGGCAATTTATAATAAAACAAATTCTGCTGTTTCAAGAAAACTGAAAATTCAACTCTAAATTTTCATCCCAAAAAAAGAATGTGCCCGTTAACAGTTTCTGTTCACACTCTGACCAACTAGGGATCCTCCATGAGAGGGTAGTGCTGATGCTTCAAAGCTAACCCTACCCCCCTCTCCCCAGGGTATAATCCTGCTCTGGTCCCACTCCTCATCCATCACCGAGCTCCAAACTGCTGCCTCATCCTGCCACTCTGATCCAACGTCTAATTAAAGTAATGATTTCTTCACAAACTCCAGAGGAAACACAGTGGATACGTTCATGATGTTCATGACACCAGGTGGATCTTTACCTTCTTTACTTTGATACTGTTTAGTTATTAGAGTTTAAGTGAGATGTTTCAACCTTCACTAGGAAGAACAACAAAAACAAAATGTTTCAAGACAGAAGACCAACATCATTAATAAATAATTCAACTAAAATATTTTGCAGTCTTTGGTCTCTCCATCTGGACAACATGCAGACAGGCAGTCGATGTGATGAAGGGAACATGGATCAAACAAATCATCTGGGACTGTTTGAACCTGACAGCTAATGCTAACATCAGTTGAACTCGTGGTTTTTATGTCAAATTTTCTTTATTGTAACTGAGAGTTTTGAGATTAGAACCAAGTCTGGTGTCCAGTCTTTATTATCCTGACAGCAACAGCAAAATTATGAAAACTACAAATATTATTAAAACCCTCCACCTGTGCAGGTATTCCACTTTGTTAGATTCTTTATTTATTTCTTTTTGCATATTTTCAATGCATTTTACAAATCCGGCCATATTATTGACACACAGGATAAAAATCAAACTAATTATGATATTAAGTTTTCATCCCCAATTCAACAGCAAAAAACCTGAAACCAAAAGTAAATCACTAAAATAAATGTTTTTATAATTCCATTCATCCTGGAAAAGTTTTCTGAGACCACAGAACACGATGACTCGACAACTTCCTGAGAGAAATCCGAGTTTAGAAGTTCAGCCACATGTTAAAGAGATTTGTCTTCCTTTAATAATGTACATGAACATTCCTTTACAGTTGTCCAGGACAGAGTGTATATTCCTCTGCCTGTGTTTTCTCTGCATGATTGGAGACAGATTCCTGGCACTCGATGGACCCAGAGGGAAGCAAAGCGTTTGCTCTCCTCTGTAAAACACACGCCATCCCACACTTACAAATCAATGCTGCTGTTGTGTAAAGGAAAAAGTACATTTTTAATTGATTTCTCAAAAATGAGACACTAAAAAAAACAATGTGTAATCCACAAAAAGTGACGTAAATGCTGAAGATCAATTTTATAAAACAACTAAAAAAGTAATTTTAACTTGTCCAATCAATGATTTTCTCTATTTTTTTATATGAAAAAGAAAATGTTTGTGTATTTTGGGTTATTTACTAATAATAAACCACAAATATGTGTGAACTTCATTGTACAGATAATAGAGAGGATTGATAATAAAAGCAGTTATATAGAAGTGTTAATTGATTTCCTTTGATGTTTGAAAATGGACTTCCTGTTTAGAGGGCAGCCACGCCCAGCTGCAGTGATTTGCAGTTCTTTCTGTTGTAACAAAAGGGCAGAACTGGAGGAAAACTCTTATTAGACCGGGTTTCCATTTTCCTCCATCTGTTTTCTAATCAGAATTCGTAAAAAGAGAATTCACATTGTCATAAACAGACACAGGGCCCACAGGGAATGTGTGTAATTAAATTAAGTGCACGATGCATCAGCTGTTCATCTGAGCTTTAAGTACAGCTACTGGCCGAGATTCTCCTCCATCACTTCACCCTCTCCTTCCTTCGTTTATATCGACTGC
Source organism: Pachypanchax playfairii (assembly GCA_006937955.1). NCBI lineage: Eukaryota > Metazoa > Chordata > Actinopteri > Cyprinodontiformes > Aplocheilidae > Pachypanchax > Pachypanchax playfairii. The sequence continues at coordinate 296,753 of SSNP01000169.1, forward strand.
GTTTTCCTGCTTTTTGTCCCTGCCGTCTTCGACCAATCAGAAAGATTTATTAAGTGATCACTGCTTGCGGATTTGTTGAATATCTAAAAGGCAAAAAATAACAATTTCCATTTGGCAGAGATCACTGAAAGTGTTAAAACCCAGAGCCTATAAAGACATGACAGGAAATTCTCATGACTCATTGATATTGATCCAATCAATGTTCAGCTCATGCAGCTGTGGATTCTTCTTGTGCCTTCAGGTGACTCTTTAAAAAAATAAAAACATCACATTTGTTCTACAGAAAAAAAAAACACATTTTTTCTTAGAGGAACTGTCCTAACTGTCTCGTATTTACCTTCTTCTTAATGACTTCCTGTTTCTCTCCCATAGGGACGGCTCTGCATCACCGTTGCTATGCACGTTCATGGATTAATCCCTAAGCTTGGATTTCCTGCTCCCAGTGGGGCTGTGGGATGCAGTGGAACACCAAATACGAAGCAGAAGCTGTACACACGCAGCCTGCCAACAGCTGTGGTCATGTGTGGCTCTGATATCAGCTGAAAGGTGTGCTCATCCTCCTGTTCTTCTCTTAAGCCCCTCCCACCTTCTCTCACGCTACATTAATTTACATCAAGCTTCTGTCCTTGTCAGCTGCAGCCAGAGATTTACACAAAGCACCTTTTCTATCTAAATGTTCACGTACAGTAGTACTGCACGGACTTGAGTCATGTGTCCAGTCTGTCAATATCTGACTCATTTATCCAGCCTCGTTATACACTTGATCATACTAAAGTACACTTAGAAACAAAGTGTTTGAGAGAAAAATGTCTTAACAGAGAAATTATTGATGATGCAGCATCTTCACATCTCCACAGCAGAATTACAGAGTATTCAACATTTCCTCTTATACATCAGTCAAGTCTAGAACACGGGCAAGCGAGCAAAGGACAAAGAACATCATGGAGGAACAGATAAAGTCTCTACTGCTACATTCAGACACTTGTCGTGAAAAGGGTTTGTTTAAGAGGCCCTTCCATTAAAAACAGTTTTTCTGAGGTTTCTGTTGAATATTTTAGCTCCACAGGTGTTCTTACCTTCATAGTGGGTGAAAACAGGTCAACAACTTCTCTTTCAGTTTTTATCTCTCAAACTACGCAGGTGGTGATAACACCCGAGATGACTCCCACAGATGAAACCACACCTAGCATGCTGCTGGCTAAAAGCTGTTAGCATAAGACGTAGCAAACAGGAAGAGAGAACGTCTGATGTTGCCATGCGCAGCAGGGCAGGAAACAGTATACCTTGCTCTTATAGGCTACTTTGTTAGCCAATCTGAGTCCAGCAAATCCGGATAATGAATATTAACGAGCTGCTGCTCGAGGCCTGACGGAAGGAGCCGGAACCACCCGAATTTTAATGCAGACAGATTGAAAGGTCTGTTAATCAGTGTTTCCTAACGTTTTTTAGATATAAAATGTTTCATATTACTGGTTAATACTTAAGAAATAACCACAAAGTCCTGAAATTTGTATGAAATGGCCTATTTAATTTATTGCTTTATTTGAAAACTAATGGAGACAGTTTGTTTTCTAGGCCTGTTGAAAAAAGGGGTGAACATTTCAGTCAATAACTGGTTCCAGCAGGTTTGTATCTGAGTTCAGGCATCACTCCATGGCAGTTATTATATCCTGTGAGTCCAGAACACTCTAAATAATTACTGCCCTTTAAGCTAGTGTTTCACTGGGCGGAGACTGTTGGCGACTGATTAGAGGCAGAAAATTACAAGAAAATTTGCACATTTTCAGTTTGAATAACACTGAATTAGTACATACGACTTTTACATATGTTGAACCAGAATAAATTGAGACTTTCGCACATTTAAGTTCAGTCCCAAAGTGTCTTTATTATGTCTTGCAGTTTATTCTCAGCTCAGCGATGTTCAGAATGTCAAATTATCTCTTTTATTTCTTCAGTTAGTCACAACTGAGTTTCGAGTTGTCTCACTAAACCTCCTGACTGACAGACTGTATAAAGAGAATATTTTTCTTGCAATTGTTTTGAGTGTGTTTGAAATTTCAGGACAGGAGAAGGAGGGGCTTTCATGAACATCACACAGATTCAACCAATTGGGTCAAAATATTAAAGATCCATAATGATACGTCCCGAAATATGAGCAAAAATGGACAGCAGCTGCTAAAAAATTAATTAATTAAAAAATTTAACCTCAGTTAAATCAATACTCCTGTTTTAAAACATTATGTTGTTGCTCGACAAAATTTAAGTTTACACAATTCCATAAATACCTTCTTTATCGAAAAGCTTTAGCCTCTATGGAAAGGAAACGTGAGAATTTTTCAATGATGGTTAAATATTTGGTAAGTCCCACTTTTATAAGTAACCTTTGACCAGCTAATTATGTTAAATGAACTTCCACTTACTGCATGAACTACAGTTCTCATGTCTGTTGATGGAAGTAGCTGAAATGAATCTTAACAGCAGCTGCAGTTTAATTCTGATTTTATCAACCCACATCACAAGAATCCTGATTTATAAATGTTAACTAAACCTGAACAAGTGTACGAAGACAAAACAAGCAAATCATCATACTTCTGTTCTTTTACTTTCATGTGCTCGTTGCTTTGAAGATCAGCTTGTGGGAAACCCTGTTTGTTCTCTGTCTGTGTTCTTGTCTTTTTATTGTTCAGTTATTTCCTTACAGACCGCCTGCAGCAGAAGGAGCCAACAAGCTGCACACGGTACCAGACCAGATAATGACATTGCACTTGTATACAAAGAGCAGAGAGTGTGATACAGTGTGTTTATTCACTGGTTCGACAGTTCTGCTCTCTGGTCCGTGTTCCTGGGCCTGAGCCCCCAAACCAGCCCCACCTCCCATCCCCACATGACCGCCTCTTTTGTTTGCATGTCTGGAATTTAGCTCCTGGCTGAGGGGCCTGAGCAAATGATGAAACACACTTCACCACTTTAAAAAGTGGCCTAAACTCTGTCCTGAATGCAAACATGCATCACCTTCCTGTAAAGGCATCAGTAAATAGTTTCTTACTAAATTCTCATGTTTCTGAAGTGGACAGCCCCAAAATTTTCACTGAGTCTCTTCATTGTCTCACAGAATCTTCAGCATCACACACAGAAGAGAAAGAGTTCACCACACATTCCCAGAAGAGAGATACAAGAGATAAAAATATTTTAAAAACCGCTTCTCTAAGGGCGAGAGGAACAATAAAAAGTTTCCTTTCAATAGTTTGATTTGATTTTACAGTTTTCTGAGAAAATCTATATCTCATGCAAATGATAAACTAAAACAAATATCCCCCCCCCCCCTTACTGAGGTTAAACTCATGATTATCATCTGCTCATCAACAGCATCTTCACAACCAACAACAACAAAGATACCAGACTGAGTATTTCCTCAGCTTTCATGGGAACTCTCTAACAACTTATCAGAAGAGTAAAGATGCTCTTTGATGCACTCACCCAAAACTTACTTTACTGTTGCCTTACTGTTGAATCACAAATGTCTGCTGCAGCTATTACATATTAAAAGTTCTCGTGTTGTCTGAGATGATACTACAAATGTCATTTCATTGGCAAGGACATGTTGGACAAAATCTGACTGTCCTTATGTCCCACGAGAGTTTGCAGAGTTTTGTAGAGGAACCTCTGGTGCTCCAGAGAGTAAAGAGTACAGCTGTAAACACAGCGGAGATGCTACAGCAACAAAATGCATGAAAAGAAAACAGAGAAACGTAAAACATACGGGGGTCTGAGAAAACAGAGGAAATGGAACAGAGCAGAAAAGGAGGGATGAAGCTGCTGAGAAGAATTTCACAAAATAAGAGACAAAAAAACAAGAAGGAAGTGAAGCAAAAAACATAAATAAAACTTACAGAAACGGCCATTTCCAAATTCTCAGATTGCATTAAAATGTTTAAAACGACGGTTTATCATTTATTTCTGTGATTATATGATTATATATTAGCTAAAAGTTTGAGTTTGTAAAACCTAAAAATAATATCATGTTTGATAAATGACCTATATGTGATTTAAACATGAAACTGGTGATAATGTGGATGTTTAACCAGTTTTAGTTTGGAGAAAGAAGAACACAATGATCAGAGCTGCAGAGAGCTCCGACCCGTCATGTGACAGTTTTTATGACATCCTACACTCATCACAATCATGCTGACACAACAGGAAGTCACTGTCAGTCCCAGTCCTGACAGAGCATCACTGTGCAACATCCCACACAAGGCTGCAGATTACATGGACACCAACAGAAGCAATACACCTGTTAAAACACAATTTACAGATAACAGTCTTGATTTTCTCACACCAGCTACCTGAAGGGTCACGGCTGATGCAGCGGTCACAACCTTCTCCCTCTGTATGTGTCACTAAACATGTTGGAGTACAGACGTCATACACTATGTAAATGGACACTTTTCACCAGCTTAGTGTTAGGACCCTTATCTGGGCCAGGTGGATGACCTATTAAACCAAACCAGACATCATCAATACCCAAATGTTGTGCCTTTAGGGCAGTCACAACCCGACCTGGACTAGTTACCTAACCAGCTAAGAATTTATCGATAATCTGAGCATGTGCTTGATTCAGTACTGACAGAAATGAAGCACGTGTTTTTAAAGTGAAGGTGAAGGTAAAGTAAACTCACAATCGAGGACAAAGTTTGATCAACGTGACTGTTGTAGAACAAAGAATCCCTTATTTCAGCCTGTTGAACTACCTGCATGCTGCTGCAAACCTCAACAAATGACCCAACACGAAAAAACACGACATAAAACATGCAGACAAACATCTGAAAACTCAACATTTAACACAAACTGGAAAAAATTAGATACGTTTTTGATCTGAAATCTGTGTCACTACACAATCTTCTCAGCTAATTTCTGAAAAACTGTTTGAGTTTTAGTTTCGTTAGATCACATTCAATAAACCAAGAAAATCACATTTAAACACAAACTCAGACCAAACAGGTCGAGCTCAGACGGGAAAAATCTTAATCTGATTACAGCCACAAGCAGAACACGCAGTTAAAACATCACCCTGGATATCAGTCACAAGCTTACAGAGACGGATTACTCCAAGTCTTCACCCACATAGAAGAACCTGGAACTTAGACCTACATACACAACTTATAAAAACATCTGATCCCTCATCCAACTTGAACAATATATCTCTTATATGTAGAATCACGACACCATAATTATAAAAACTCAAACATAATTAAAGTGTAATTCTGTCTGATTGTTAAACCTCAGATTCAGGAGGTGGTTTTGACATCCAGACTGTGGAAGACCGGACTAGTTCTTTACATCCAGTCTTCATACTCACATACTTTGGGAGGAGGGGGTCTCTGGTCCCTTACTAAGAGTTTGGTTTGCACTGCTGATAATAACTCAGACTTGTTTTCAGTAAGTGTTAAACTCTGGCAGGGTGTCGCTTTGTCACGGTGTTTGTTTAGAGGAGGACTTGATAGAAAGATTCACGCAGCATCGGCAGTGATGTGGACAGACGCGGCCAGCAAATTAGAACATGAATTTGGCTTGAAATGTCCGTCCTTAGTTCAAACTGTTTCAACAAAAGTATTAACAAATATCCTTGGAACATTAATCTTGGTATTCACACCTTCAAATAGAAAAAGAGACACAAATCAAGGTAACAATTTACTTAAACTCATTAAATAGATAAAAAAGAAATGTAAAAAAAAGATCCATGACCCTACTGATGCTTCTACACCACTCTGCATTTAATTTTTATTTAAAAATAATTGTGTTGGACTTCTAAGTTCGATGAAAATATGTTAAAACTAAAAACTGGATCCTAACATAGTGATTAATGTCACTCACCTTCTGCAGGCTGGTCGGGTTTAGTTGTGTTTTATCGATGATCTTTATTGCAACCTGAAAGGAAGTGATAAAAAATAAAATAAACCAGAGAAAATAAAAGAAAAATCAATTCTGCAACATTCAAAAATCTGAAATAAACAAGATTTAATTAAATATGTTTCTTTCAAAATTTATTTCATATTTACACAAAGGGTTATTCTTTCTTGTCAAATCAATTTACAGACTTTTATTAATATTTTTTCTTACTAAGTACTAAACAATTCCCTTTACAGTACACTGAATGATGTTCTTCTGTAACATAAAATAAAACAGTATCAACCTTGGAAATAAACATGTAGTTAAGACAAAGTCCAAAAATCCTTGTTTTACAACATGTAAGACCAAGATGCACCACTTTAACAACACACGGTGACCCGGTCAAGTCACTGCAGATATACGACTAACTTGTGTTTTATTTGGGTTGAACAGCAGCTTTCACATGATCGAGCCACACAGAGTTTCTGAAGCCCTGAGATATTCACTCCTCTAATGTGGGTCAGGCATTTTATGAGAAGAAAGAGTACACAGTGTAGAAAGGAACAGACATAAACCCACACAAAGGAAAACATGACTGTGTCTCTTTACAGGACTGAAACCACTGAATCTGCTGCAGGGTTTTACTTCATTCTGAATTCCAGATCCTGGAACTTACTCCGGGGTTTTACATGTGAACTTTCATTCTTTCAGCCAAACAAGAATAAAGTCTTCATGCTCTTTAACTTACCTCTCTGCCGGTTAATATGTGTCGCGCCAGCTTGACTTTGGCGAAGTTGCCTTTGCCGATGGTTTTGAGAAGTCGGTAGTTTCCAATGTGCGGCTGCTCGTCTGAACACAAGGCGATGGAGTTTCGACATCGAGCACCGAGTGAGCGGCTTGACCAGCCCGTACCTTTCTCTGAGCGGCTGGCTGACAGGCCAGTATGCTGAGGAAGATTAAAGAAAAGAAAGAAACAGTTTAATACAAATAAAACACGCCATTTCTTCCACGATCAACTAATCTATCAAAATAATTAAATAAATACAATCTGAGATCATTTTGCATGAGACCTAAAAACTTAGTTTGTTCTTTGTTGAAGCTTGAAGTTTGAGTTTTCTGAAGAAAATCGGGTTTCAGACAAAACTGCCACTTTCCATCTGTAATAATTTGCTAAATTCCTCATTTATATTGCAGTATGTTAATTATTTAGAAGTTTTGTCATAAATAATATGTAATGAGATACTTTTCAATATTATCCTATATTTAATGGATGGATGATAAATCTGTTAATAATGAAAATAATCATTAATTGGAGACTAATTGGAACCTGTTCATAGAGAATGTGAATGAGCAAAAGAGAAAACGATCCGCCACACAGAACGTCATCAGATCAGCCAACAAGATCTGACAAAGACCTCGAAAGACCTTCTTTCCTCACATTCAGGGACATTCAGTCACACATGACTCCATGATGTTGATCTTTCCCACCTGGAAGTTCTGTATGAATCAGGATCTACAGAAAATTACATCTGCTAACACTTTATTTCATGCTTAATCTGTGTGTTCTTTAATATACTTTATATTTGCTTTCAGATAAATACAGTGTAAAAATCAATGAACAGAACTAACGTCTATAGGTTTACTCCACAAAAACACTGCAGTCTCATCTTTCCCCTCACTGAGCAGAAACCGAAACGTCCAATAAAAAGAAGCTCTCCTGAACTGCACATCTGCAGCACGAGGTCAACACGAGGAAATGAGAAAGAACCGGAAGCATCAGAGCCTCTCAGACATCCAGAACATGCATCCAGGCTTTAATATGATAACCAGGTAAACAAACTTTGTTGTTGTTTATTTTACATTTTTTAAGTACGTGTTTATCCACAACTCCTTTTCACAAACAGAGACAAGATAAAAACTCTGCCAGTCCGAGGTATTTAAAGTATTTCATCTGTTATCAGATTGTGATAAATGATTTCCTGCAAAAGAACGTCATGAACGCTTCACTATTTTTAGACATTATTCACAGTTACAGTTTGTTTTCTTTGGTCAGACAACCAAAAGTTCTTCAGGATTTTTGAGCACTTGACAATCAATTACAGTTAAACATTTAGATTTTAATTTTTGTAGCTCTGAGTCATTTTCACAGGACTTAAAACCCTGAAAATCAAAGTTTTTATGTACATTATTAGGAGTCCAGCTCAGGGTTTATGTAGTTACTGTGACTACAACTGTAGAAGGTTCTGTAATTAAATACAGTATAATAATTGCTGCACAGTGGTGCAGTGGGTAGCTCTGTTGTCTTGCAGCAAGAAGGTCTTGTGTTGAAAACCAGCTGGGACCTTTCTGCAAGGAGTTTACATGTTCTCCTCATGCACGTGTCTCCAGGGACTCCAGCTTCCTTCCACAGACCCAAAAAAATGCGTAAAAGTTAATTGGTGGTTCTAAATTGGTTCAAGGTGTTAGTGTGTGTAAAACAGGTTTTACACATAGGTAATGAAAGAATCTCTGTTGATGTTTTTGATGATAATTTTTATATTTTTTAAGCTCAAGTTGAGTCCAGGCCGTTTATATTATACTGTTTTGGGTTAATGTCTTTAAATCTGGAGGAAAAATAAGAAAAAACGAGTCTGAGAAAAATCTGACTACTGTCCAATCTAACAACTCACAAATATAAACCAGAGCTTTTTCTAAAAGAACTACAAACTCAGTGCTGCATAAATATAACTAGTTACTTTAACGGATAGAAGAATGATGCAGCTGTGTTTTATAAACATGTGACTCAGTGCACCAGAAAGATGCTAAAATCAGTCTGTTAATCTTTGATTGAATGTAGAAAATAAGACGTCCAAAACTGTGAGATTAGAAGAAGGAACAAAGTGTCAGAAAATAAAAACTCTGAATAAAAATAAAGCACCGGTTTCTGGAGCCCTTCAGGAACTTGTAAAGTTTGTGGGATTTTTGTTCACCAACTTCAAGCCATTTTCACAACTATAGAAACAGAAGCTTTGTTCTTCATCAGAATTATTCCACCATCTTATTCTTCACCTCCTTCTCACCCTTCCCCCATTTATTCACCCTTTCTTTCTTCCACCTCGCTCGTCCCATCCCCCAGACAAATCAATTTTCATCCTCTCTCGATTCTCCGTTCCCTGTCTAGACACGCCCCCTCTTTTGTCTCTGGCTGCTATCTTCATTTTCAGCAAACTCACATAAAATTGGGGTTCACGTTGCCCTCCAACCCCTCACACACACACACACACACACACACACACACACTCTTTCCAGGGACTGCAGTCCATTGATTCCTCTTATCTTTCTGATTACGATACAGTACCCTCACTTGAAGGTGAGTGTGTTGGTAGAAGAAGCTGTGATGGAGTCAGAAACGTATTTGGGTGGAAAGCTGTGGATAAAACCTCCCATCTCCTCATGAATGTGACATTAGATGTGGATGATGGATGAATGGGTGTGTTTGTGTAGGTGGGGGAGGTTGTTACAATGTGATCTGCACATTCAGCAGACAAGCTGCACCGTGACCTTGTCAATAGACAAATCAGATTCTGACACAACGTCCTGCATTTTTAATTTCTCTGGTCTTTTGCATCTTTTTTTAAAGCTTATGGAAAAAATGAGAGATGAACGCAGGGTTAAACTGGTTATTATCTCTAGGTTTCTAAATTTAATTCATCTTAATCTAAGTCGCATCTTTTAAATTTTGTAACTCAGTCTTGTAAATCAGACTGTTGAAATATAATTAAAGCACAGAGTCACTGTGTTTTTGTCGCTTTGTTTTGAAATTCTTGTTTGGCTGTGGAACGACAACTTGACGTCATTGAAACAATAATAAACATTTTATCATTAGAACCTGAAAATTGGAACAGTTGCAGGTAAATAAACATGACAGAACAGCGTGTTAAAAAACAACCGCAAACTTCTTTAATTTTGGTCTAAAACATATTGAATTTGACAAAATGAAACATAACGAGTGTATCAGATCTTCTGCTGATGTTTTAGAAACAAAACCTACTTTTATTGTAATTATGAACCCAAAATATATTCCATTATGACAAAATTAAGAATCAAATTTTAAGTTTTGTTCTGAAATGAAGATCCTTCCCTTCACTTTATTCAGGTACAAAACATAAAAACTGGAATTCAACAATATTTAGCAGAATAAATACAGAATGTTAATTAAACCACATAAAGGAATGCAAGCACGAGACAGTGACATGAAGACGATTTGAAATCTTCCGACTATGAACTGATAAAAAAGGTGTTTTTTTTGTGGAATGTAGGTTTGACTGTCTGGTAACGTTCTACTACAGTTATCCTCCATCTGCGCTGCTCTGTGTGGGCGTACAGGCAAATAAAATGAATATACAAGGATAAATAAAAACTCGTAAATGTAGTGATGCGGTTCGAATGTGTTTCTTTATTTAACTATTTGGAAAAAGGAAATATCTGTCACCTTGGTTCATTTATATTGACGTCAGAAGCGTATTATTTCACTCTTTTTAACCTCTCTGTGGTATATAAACATATCTGATGTTATTGTTGGTGTTCAGGTAAATTACTGCTGACTCAGAATTAATCCTCCAGACAAGCGTCAGATCTGCAGCCACAGAAATAAAGATGCAACTTTCATGTTGTTATTGTGGTTTTAAATAAATAAAATAGCAAAGAATTCAGAAAATGCAGATGATGCTATTTAAAGACACACTGTGACGAACATACACGTCTTTTTGAACAATGGACCACACCCTGACTCAGGTGTCATGGACACGTACTGATGGGGAGGTATTGAGTAATGACAGGAAGTGTGACGTTTGTCCCCGGCAGGTGTATGGCATCGTCTTTACCTGTCCTTAAACTCTGTTATCACATCCTAAAGGGTTGGTCTTGTTGTCTCTTCATTCACTCGGTACATTATTTATATTTTCGTGACGCTGTGTGTATTTACTTGCACTGAAACTGGTTTATACACATTGTGCTGGCTGCAAAGATCCAACCACCTGCTTTAACCCAAAACTAACTAAAAAACTGGTGCACAGAAAAAACATAAATGCTGGTTTAAAAGAAAATGATCAGATCTTACAGCAAAAGTTAAAACTGTAGAGAAATTACAAGAACTGTCCTCCTGTAAAGCTGTTCAATGCACCAAGAACCAAACCATCAAAGGTTCTGATACCTGGGTTGGACAAACTGCTGTCAGTCATTTAACTTTTGTGCTTTTCTACAAGAATGATGACACTACAACCACAGCTGGATCACATGGTCTGGTCTAGACACACAAACCTTCTGCATGATGAATAGCAGACGTTCTGTCTCCACAACACAAAACACAGATAAAGCATTAACAGTATGTCGCCTCAAAATCTGAGACTAAACTATCGGACATTTATCTGAAACACTGCAAAGCTATGAGCTTCAAATTATCATAAAAACAACAGGCAACAAAACAGATATGATTTATCAAGTTTTAACAAAGCAGCCACAACATATTCAAGGTCAAATGTCCTAAAATATATGATAGAAACTTTAAAATGCTTGATAATTAAAGTTATAGAACTGTGAGCGTGAGCTTTTGAATCTCCGTCGCTGTTTACGCCAGACAAAGGTTCGTTTAAAACGATCTTTTATACGTTTAATAACGTCAAACACGGTGACTTTATTTAACCCTGCAACAGATGCTTCCTGTAAACGTCTGAATAACTGGAACATTCTCAAAAGTTCAAGATTCCAGTATGTGTGACAAGAGCTGGAGGAAGTCCTGAAAACTTCACCTGCATCACTTCCTGTCCTGGAAAGAGGGATGTCACAGTGATGACAGCAGGCATGTCACTTGTAGTGCTGCAACACTTGGTGAGTGTTTCCTGGCAGGCGCCACGAGGAGGAAAGTGTTGCAGGAAACGCGAGTCAGAGACTAACAGATGGAGGTGCAGAGAGCTGATCAGCTGCTGAAGCTTCATCTCTGAATTTAGAATGTGCAACACAGTTATGGACCGAATGCGTCTCAATATGAAGGAAAGACTTACCACGACTGAAAACTGGGAATATTTTAATGATGTTGGGAAATCTAATAAATCTAATATAAAAACGCAAAAATCAAATCTTTCAGCAGGTATTTACCGGTTTTTGTCGCCTTCTGCAGTGTATGAATAAAGCATGATGTATGAATCAAGTGCAGGTCGAATAAAGCTCAAATGTTTTAATGTTTTAGGAATAAATTAACTGTTAAATGATTTGTCTTTCTTTCAGTGGAAAAGCAAAGAACAGAATGAGTAATAAATGTTTTCAGCTGGTGGGCGACGTGGTCCAAAGAGAAAAGAAACACGGCGTTTAGACAGGAAACATTTCTCTCTGTTCTCTCTGACATGTAAAACATGTCAAACATATAAAACATCAAGAAATTAGCTGTTACTAGAAGCACCTTCCTAAACTTCAATCTACCACACAAAAATACATGTTTTTTAAGAATACAGTTTTACATTTTTCAGATTAGACCCCAGAGTCTTTGTCTAAATAAATAATATTTTGCATAATTTTCCTGCCTACCCTGTTTATTTGTTGTGGCTTGTGAGCCAGCCTTAACGAAACTCACCTGGTTTACGTAAAACATGGTAATTAGAAGGGTCGTCATGATATGAAGATTTGGAACTCTGTACCAACAGTAGAGAAAATATTCAATATTATTTTCAATACTTTTGGAAGAAAAACCATTTTAATTTAAATTAAACAAATAAATTATTTAAAAAGCCAATTAACTGTTAACTTTTTTCTTTTAGCAGCAAGAATTAAACTTTAAAGAGGCCATTTCACACAAATTTCAGGACTTTGTGGTTATTTCTTTAGTATTAACCAGTAAAATGAAATATTTTATATCTAAAAAATGTCAGGAAACACTGATTAACAGACTGTTCAATCTGTCTGTGTCAAGATTTGTCTGGTTTCGTCAGGCTTTGGGCTGCAACTCATTAATATTCATTATCCATTTTTATTGGACTCAGATTGGTTAACAAACTAGCCTATGAGAGCAAGGCATACTGTTTCCTGCCCCGTTGCACATGGCAACATCTCACAGTCTCTTCCAGTTTGATACGTGTTTATGCTAACACCTTTTAGCTAGCAGCCTGCTAGGTTACCTGCTGAGTTACCTGGTTAGTCACTTTGTTTGTTCTGAGTCACGTGTTTACGTAAACATTTTGGGATCTGACCCATAAACCGAGCTTCTGTTCACTCTCATCATCATCAGTTCTACTGGATTTCACCATCTAAAATAAAATTTATTCTCACCCATAAAAACTTCTTCTTAATGACAAACAGGGACAAACGCTTCTTTAAACACTCTGAATTGGTTTAGATGGAGAATAAAAAGAGAAACTGAGTTTTAGTAACCTCGGTTGGCCAACAAGGTGAGGAGTTACTAAATGTCAATTTAATCCAGAGTTAAACAACATGAATTAGAAAAAGACAAAGACCATCACGCCCTCCTCCAGTCTGGCTCCAGTAAGTAAAGTGTAACTGGATTCCTCAGTCTGGATAGTTTGGAACTACAAACACAGACCAGGAGTTCTGCCATGTTACACAAAGACACTCGGCTGAGAAAAGGTCCGATTTATTCTGTTTGGATCAACCGCAGTGGATTAAACAGCTGAGTCACTCGATGTTACAACACAAACGGATTTCCTCTTTCTATGATGACGCACTGCTACTCAAACTGAATCAGCTAAACATTACATGCTCATTTTAAATACCGTTAATCACATTAAGTGTTTAAAAATGTCAAAGCAAAAAAATAATAAGAGGAAATAGTTAAATGATGATTATAAAAGTTGAAGGATTTACTGAAGTGTGTTATTTAATGTTTGTTACAAAAAAACCACTGAAACCTTATTAGAGGAAGTCGTGACAATGCTAACAAACGACCAACTCTGCCAGTAGCCATTTATTACAAACATAAAGTGTAACCCCCCCCCCGCCCCTCCCCCATGAACATACAGGCACTGCAGGAACGATACATTTATATCATAATCTTCTGCATTTCTGCAGATCATAATTAAAACATGTTCTTTAATAGCAATGGTTCTGTCGACAGAAACTGTGGAAGCTGCAACAATTTCTCTGGTTAACATTATTATTAAAACACGCCTGCGTCATGTGATGCTGTTTCTAATCACAAAATTCTACATCAAGAGCTACAATCCCACTAAAAGGAGTTTTTTACACGTATAATATCTCAAATGCAGCAAAAATTGAAAGGACATTTAAAGGACATTTCTTTAAACAATCATAGTAAACCAGGGTTCTTCAACCTGCGGCTCAGGGGCCACATGTGGCCCTTCAGTCACTCTGAAATGACTCCTTGTAACTTTGACTCAAACCAACATGAACCTGAGTAACAGGAACTGGATCATGTTTCTGCAGCATATTGACACTAATATCACAAACAGGTTGTTCTGCGTGTGTGAACTGGTTCCAGAACCAGAACTGAACAAACAAACTTGAGTTTGACTGAAAAGTCTGTAAAATGCAGCGATCAGTTGAACTTTGATCCGTTTCTGGATCTTTCTGACCTGCAGTCTGACTCCTGATCCACCACAAACCAACAAGTTACATCAGACTGGAGACTAATTACATTAAAACTGCTTTTGTAAATCTGTTTAAATGTTTTCAACATGTTCAGGTATTAGAATAATAGCTTGTTGTATTAAACAGATTCTTCATATAACAGAAACAAACCCTGAGAGACTTTAATAAAGTCAAACTTGTTTCATTTTGTGAACATTTAAATAATAAATAATCAAACTACATCTTTAAATTTATTATAAATGATGAGGAAATGGCTCTTTCAGTGTAAAGGTTGCAGACACCTGGATTAAACTGAAAATATTTATTCATTCCACATGTGGAAGGCCAGATGTGGACCAGAGGTGGGTGATGTAATGATAATTTCTCAGTAAAGACTCGATCATGTTGATGATCAATCAGAATGATCACGAATCATCATGACAGTAAAACAGAACAGAGTAACACGGCTTTGCTGTGAGCTGGTGATTAACTCTGTGTTTATGTTAATTGCAGGCAGCTGTGATGATTTCACCTGTTAGCGTTAGGAAGCTGATGCTGAGTCTGATTATACCTGTTGCTTCGTGTTAATATAAACAACTCCACGTTATTTGCTATCGCTATGAAAAACACTGAGTGTTTAACTGTTTATAATTACATGTGAAGTATTTCTGTTAATGCATTAGTTACTTCCTACAGGTCTAATTGTTCTGCAGTCAAACAGAAATCTGCACTCTGCACAGTGGGTTTAATGGGAACATCCACAGTGGGATGGATGCTGGTTTGAAACCTTCAGTCTCAGATTCTTTGACTGAGTCGTTGACGTCAGCCGATCGGTGTTATGTTGTTAGGAGGGACATGCTGTTCAGGATTTTACCTCATGTATGTTCTCGTCTTCATTTTGTTTTAGTACCTTCTGTTTGTATTTTAGTTTCAGTTAATTATCTGATTCCTCGTGTCTAGACGTCCTCTGCTCCTCCGTTAACTCTGTCTGGTTACTTGTCTCACCTTGTCTCCATCCTGCTCTTTACTATCCAGCTGTTCCCACTCAGTAATCACCTGTCCTCGTTGTACATACACTTTGATTTGTTCATTTCATGTTGGTTCCTACTGCCACATCTCCAGCTGTTCTTTCTGTTTCCTGTTCTTTAAGTCAATCTGGATACGTGTCAGCTGTCTCTGCTGCCACAACAGCTTTTCATTTTTCCTTTTTAATGGTGTTAAAAATCCTTAAAACTTCAACAGTTTTAATAATCTTGACAAAAACATGATTATGATTTCACTGTAAAAATTGTGAAATTATATTTTTGACATATCATCCACTCGTACTTCGGAGACAACAGGGTTAAACTGCAGCAGCTGCAGCGTAAGTCAACACCTGAGAGCCAAAAACTGAAGGAGGTCCGTTACACAATGAACACAACAGACTGGCTGTGTGCGCTGACCATCAGCGTCAGAGTGCCTTTTATGATGCTCCTCTGCTGTTCTCTTCTGTAACCGTATGGATCTGATGAGATGCTTGTCTGCAGGTGTGTGTGTGGATAGCAGTTAATAGAAGAATCACTAGAAACCGTGTCTTTCTTCTCCTGGTATCCTGATATCCAGTAGAAATAAAAAAACACCTGTTCAGCAGCTGTTAACTTACCCTGAATTACACAGATAAAATTACAAAACAGTAGAAATATTGTTCACGCTGACAAGAGTTTAACGTGGATTGTGTTAATGAAACCTTTTTTTAATGTGGTCACTGGAACAGAGATGCAACTGGGTTTTATTATGAAGTTCTCGTGCAGCTTGCACAGTACGTTGTAAGATCAGACAGTGGATGAAATTAAAAAAAAAAGGGGGGAAACATTACAAAAACAAGTCATTTAGACAGAAATGTGTTATTTTATTAGTGTTTATCTGATGTTTGAACTAAACTCAGGAGTTTGTGAGTGTTTAGTTGAGAAGCTGTTGTGCAGGATGTGTGAATCCAGTCTGGAAACGGTTAACAGATTCAAATCAGATCGTGAGGTTTAAAACTAAAACATCTAAAGTCAAGGTCTCTGTGTCTTCGTATGAGTCATGTGATTCCTGTTTGTTTTTTAGCTGTATCAGCACAGAAAAATGCACCATAAGCAGTTTCTCAAACTTCATCTTCAGGACGAAGATGTCACCGTGTCACATGGAGGAACTGAAAAGCTTTTTGGAAAATGAGATGTTAAACAAACGATGATGATGTTCAGCTCAAATCCTAAATTTTCCTACAAAACTTTCCTGGTGACGTGGTTTTTTTTGAGCAACTCATTTCTAAGAAGTCCTGATAAGCTCTTAAGCTCTTTTTCAAATGCTGCTTAGCTCCAGATTCTCATTCTCATGCTTTTACAGCTGAATCAGCTCCGTGCAGCAACACAGTATCCAACCACTAATCAGACTAACTACAGCAGCTGGAAGCCTTACTGACTTGCTCATGGGTACTCGGGCTGCAGTGGGATAACACTGCTAACTCAATCAGTGCTTCAGATATTCAAACTGGACATTTTCCACTTTTATAACCTTTAAGCTTCTGCTGCAGCCTTAAATCACTCAGGTGGATGTACAGCACACATCAGCAACAAACGCAGGTTATCTAATGGCCGCCTGCCGGACTTTCTACCAATCATGTGTGATTCAGACAGCCTCAGAAGACCAGATGATTCAAAGCCTGGAGTTATTTATGACTGTATCCGGTGGGTTTCTAGGTGAAACAAATGCCATCGAGTGCACCAGACGCTGCCAGGTTTGTGGGTAACATGTCAGGACAACAAGTTCATGAATCTTTTGGTTGTCCAGGGAACAAAAAAGCCCTGCTCTGCCCTGCAGTCACACACAGGCAGGCATGTTGGTCTTTTCATTAGAACACACAGCTGTACATGTGCACACAAGCAAACCTGCACACCCACTATATGGCTTCCTTTTCTCTCACGCATAAAACCTCATGACTCGCCCCGAGCAAAACAGTCCGTCCTTTCTCAAAGTTCAGCAGCAAAAAGCTCAGACGTGCACGTTCTCCGGGTTCCTGCTCTCGTCACAACCTTCAGCAGAATTCATAACATTCCAAAGCAGAATTAAAAATCCAACAACACATCCAAAACGATCCTGCTTTTTACCACAAACACAAATAACAGACAGAACCAACATAAAACCTTTCATTTAATGAACCTTGAATGTGGAAAAAACTGAGTAAAAATACAAAAGTTGATGTAAAAAAAAGCCGTTTTAATGGTCCAAGTTAGTTCAAGTCTGCGGATGAAAGTAAAACTAAAGATAAAGATGAACACTAATACAGACACATGACAAGACAAGACAAGAATAACATGGGAAATATGAAAAGTGTCGCTCAAACGCCAGCAGCTCGCAGTGGCACGTCGGTGACAGCCTGCCTGAAAACCTGCTCCTGTCTTCTTCTTGGACTGATTTAATAACGCTGGCTGAATGCAAGCTTGTGAAAATGAACTCTATGATTCAATTAGCACTTTGCTGATTCAGAATGCAGCTGGCAATCATCTAAAAAATCAAAAAATGATCTTTTCTTTAGCCACAATAAGAGGGTAAATATCTTAGATCAAATACAATCGAGGCAAAAACAACAAGCAACGATGAATAAACAAATCAAGATTTGATTTCTGATACTAAATACAAGTTGATCCAGTAAAAGAATCTGCCGTCCAATTTAAACATAAACCTCCTCAACAATAAAACCAAGTCACATGACACGATTATCTCTGCTGTGACGTCTCACAGCAGGAAATCACAGATAATGTAAAAGAACTGGAGCACAAGAAGAAGCAGTAAGTGTGTGAAAATAGATCCGATTAAAACAGGTCCGAAAAGAAAAAAACTACTGAACTTTAACTTTGTAGGGAAAAAGCCAAAAATTTGGGGAGAATAAAGTTTAAAGAACAGAAGTGAAGCTGAGAACAGAAACAAGAAACATGCAAGTGAATGTTGTTGTGAACGAGTGAGCTGTCGGGTCACAAGAGCCGGGACTGAATAATAATTCACTGTGGTGATAACGATCCCAGAAGGTGACAAAGTCACACAATAATTCATCTCACAGGCCGAGTTGTTGAACTCTGTGTTTGATGGTTCTGCTCATACTGAGATTATAAAACACAAAGTTTACTTTCTGGTTTAGATTCAGAATAAAGCATGCACACGCATGTCTTAACTTCCTCTGACTTGTGAAATATCCTGTAAGAAAAACAAACTTATTTGTCTATAACTAAATAAAAGCAGAAGATAAGGCCTTTAATTTGAAAAGACAGACAGCAAATGATAAATATGAGTGAGAAATAGTGGAAAATAATGAGAGAATGATGACTGGGATGTGGAGAACCCCGTGTTGCCATGGTGACAGTTCTAACAGAGTGTTTTGTGCTTGACAGAGAAAACCACCAGGTCTGCTGTTCAGCTTTAAACTTAACAGTTTAATTCCTGATAAAAATGGTCTCAGTGATGTGAAAACGTACTTCAGTGGGAGTTTGTTGTAATTAAACATCATAATAACTAAGAGGACATTAGATTTAAGGGTTTCCTCAGTTGCTAATAAAAATAAACATTCACTTGAATTTGAATTTTGTGAAGCTCAATTTATCAGATTTATTAGCTTTCAACCACGAGATGCTTTATTAAAGAACTGCACTGAACGTTCTGTTTCAATCCACTCGATCGTGTAAATAAAAAAAATCAGCTTTTTATGACAATATTACTGAGTCATGAAGAAGGAGACAGGTGACTGTAAACATTCAGATTCTGAAGGCAGATGGTACAGAGAGGTGGATCCATCTCATCTCTAACAGGATGCAGGTCTAAACTTTAATTACACCAATTTCTTACTTTAATTATGTCACAACAAGAGTTTGCAGTAAAGGAGCAAAGGAGACTGCTAACTGATGGTATGAGTCATTTTTAAAGTATTTAAATGGAAGATAAATATATTTAAATATGATGACATGCACATAAAATAACCTTTACAAACAGGAGGGAAGTTTTCTGCATTTTGCCAGCTGCTTGCCAGGGATTCAAACGGAAGCAGGTCTTTGTTAAAGCTTTAAATCCAGATGGACTGCAGGGTATTTTAGGCTGCTAAGGTTGGTGAAAGCTAAGTGCCCTTGAGATAAAGGTGGAAATACTTTCTGGACCTGCACTTCTGAAAACAATATGGTGAAACGACTCCAGAGACATGAACACTGAACATGGACTTTACAGAACTGTGATCAGAGAGACGCATTTAACCCCAAATCCAACAGCTGCGGGACTAACCTGGTTAGCCTGACACAGCACATTCAGTTACACTGAGCTTCCTGCTGAAGGTTCGATACAGTGGAACCAGCAGTGAGGAGGAATGGTTGCAGGCAGGCGAGGAGGGTGAAAAACTGACAAAAACAAGGTGATAAGGACGAGATGGAGACCAGGTCTGGGTGGGGACTGGTGTGGGTGTGGACAGGCTGGGTGGCCCTGCAGATTGATTAATTATTGATCAGATGGGAGATTAAATTGGGGAATAAAGAGTTCGCAACATTTCAGACAAGTCATCCTGTTTTCTTTGCTTCATCCTCAGCAGCATGTGTGTGGAAACCGTCCCAGATGAGTCAGGATAGATTATCTGTGTCGCTGCTCCTCACACTAATCTCAGGCCCTGAAGCTTATTATCATCTCCAGATTATTCAAGAGCATCTCACACGCTAATTGTAATCTCAAACTGCTACTGAAGGTGATAACATGCGTTTTGTGTAGTTAAATTACTTACATGGTCCGGGTTTCGCTCATTCCCAGGCAGTGCAGTGCGTAAAGACATGCTCGTCCCTGAGTGCGCGTCGCCGTCCAGGAGATTAATAAAGTCAGCTGAGGCTTTGTGTTGATTTCAAAAAGACAAAAACAAACCTATACAAACTGGTCTGTCAGTCCCACCAGGCTCAGTGTGTGTGTGTGTGTGGTGGGGGGGGAATAGCTCCACTATCACGCAATCCTCATTGTCACAGTCCGTGAAGGCAGCACCGATCACTAAAACCGTGATCCGGTTAATATTGATGAATAAAATTAAGCGATCAGCTACATCCACCTCATTCTTGGTCCAATCTTGCTTCAGTAGAAGCACAAACACCAACAGTCCAGATTAAACCTCCCGCTAAGCTTTTCACTTTCCTCTCAGATGCTACCGTTTCATTTCGGTAGATGCTGATATGGATCGTCCAAAAATACTGCTGATCATCGGTTTATTTCCAGCTGGAGCATCATGTTCAGGTGAGAGAATGATATAAAAACCAGAACCACCGAGGAAAATGCTACGGTGGGGAAAAAAAAGGAAACTGTGGGCTCTGCGTTGGACCACTACGGGTTGAGTTCAGACAAAAAGGGGAGTTTCTGATTTCCTGTTAGCTTGTGAATGTGACAAAAGTCAGGCGGCTTCCACGAAGGAGCAGTCACTCAAATGAAACCAAAAACATCCCGAGACTGCGTGTCTGGACGCCGGTAGAGTCTTAGAAAATAAATCAACTACCAACTGCGGGTGGGAGTCAAAGAAAGCGGCAGCTTCACACTCAATCTCCGAGTCTTCTTCTCAGTCCAATCCGCCCTTCGCTTCTCTCATCGTCATGGTAAAAAAAAGGGAAGTCACCGGCATCGTAACTCGAATACGTCCCCGAGGTATCAGACACGTAGCATCTGCTGTGATATGAAGAAACAACGAAATCAATGGCTCGCCTTCCTCTTCAGTTGCTGAGAAACGGTGACAAGAAAGACGGAGGGAGGAACGTCAGCTCTTAGAACAGCCGGAGCGTCTGTAACCGCGAGATTGTCCGCGCGACCTGTGTTCAGCCGTGCTGCTTTCACGCACTCCTCAAAAAATCATTCATCCGAGTATCATTCTGTTTAAAGTCATTCCAAATATCTACAGTGTTTATTACACAAAATTACATAATAAAATTGTTTATAGTTTATATGATTTCTTCGAGAAAACCTTAGATTAATCTTCTATGAGCTCGTGATTGTTTGTATATGTGATCAAAATGAAATCCAAAAAGTAGATAGCACTAATTCAGGTGTTCTCAGTTAAAATGAGAAACACGTCCAGAGCTTCAACATTCATATTGATGATAATAATGAATAGTTTTCATATCATACATGTTATCGTGGTTCATCTTATTGTGACTGTTTGGGATCAAACAACTCAGTCAGTTTTGTCATTAAACAAAAAAGCTCTTAAACCAAAAACATTAAAATTTCACCTCTGTATCTTTTTACTTGTCAGTATATAAACTGGTTAATAAGTTTCTTATTGGTGGCTGAGTTATTGAGACGTCATACGAGACACATTATTACAACTGACAGATTAGGTTTACATTTTTTTTACATTACAAAGTTCATCTTCATCAGTGAAAAACAACATGTTTCTAACAGAATTCCAGTAATAATGAATAACTACCCTGCTTCATGTTTCATGATCCAAGTTTAAATAAAAAAACAAACAAACTACAAATTAATTACAATTTAATTGAAATGTAATCTGATTGTTACAAACAGGAAGTCACAACCTTGATTATTCCACATTGTACCCCTCTGGTTCGATTTATGAAATAATTTTATACATTTAAATAGCAGCAAACTGAAAGCAGCAGTGTGTAGCACAGTGTTTTATGTGAGGCAGAACGGGAGGGAGATCCTGTTGAAGTACGAAGGTTCAGCGGGTTTAAACGATATATCTCACTTTGCTGTGTCTCTCAGTTAAACACAGAGTCTTTAGTCGCTCTGCCAGAACTGAGTCTTCTGTTATCTGCACATAAACAATTCAGTTCAACATAAATCTTAAAAACTGGCTTCCTAAATGTCGCTGAAAAGATTATTAAACTACACAGAAGCTCAATAAATCAGCTTTTATTGTATACAGTTGTGATGTGAAGGCTACAGTTTATTAATACAATCCAGTTCAGTCCAGTTCAGCTTAAAATTCCAACATTGTTCTTCCTGCATCGTGTTGATCTATTACTAGTTTAAAAAACATATTTTTGGAAAATACTTGCTTTATTTGCACCACAGCCCAGCTTTATATTACATTTTTATGAGTTTTAAATTACTATTTAATGGTTAGAAAAAACAAACTCCATTTGCACAAAAATTAAATTAAAATTTTCAAATACTAGCTTACTATGCAGACATGAAGGTCAGTGAACACAACACTCCTGGTTCTAAAGAATTTATAAACAAAAACATTTTAAATCATTGAGAAACAATAAAAATACTGTAGAAGTGGAACATGTGAATCGTTCGACCTCATCAGCTTCAGTATTATGGATCCAAACTTCCTCCTCTTGTTCTGTATATTTCTATTTCTGTTCATTTATTCATGTTTTATATTTACTTATATTTATACTAAGAGACAACACGATAAGATTTATCAAGATGATTACAGATGTTCATTTGTGAACGTCAGAGTCTTATAGCTCAGATTTACTTGACTTGATTACTAGAGAGGAATCCTTCTTACCTGGACTGATCTGAACCTGTTGGAACGAACCCAGGGCCTCATCCTTCCCCTGCAGCTTTAAACTTCCTGGTTCTGACTGAGACCCCCGCAGACTGACAGGCTGAGACGAAAACCAGCAGAGAGAGACATTTACTGGGANAGCAGAGTGTTCCTGTTGAAATGGCAGGAGGATCGATGGTGTGAAGATCAACCGAGCGTATCAGAGCATGAACACTGTGTTTCAGAGAACTTACATCATCAGATGTGTAGAAATTAATTAGAGCAATGAAAAAAATCCTGGATGTGGGACTATCAATAAATCTAATGGGTTATCAGAAGGTCTGTTTCTCCTGCTCTCGATGTTTGGGGGTAAATAGTCTGTGTATGTGTGTGTCTGTGTGTGTGTTAAACACTTAGTGATTTGTTCAGATCTGAACACGTCAGCAGGGATCGATCTGAATATGGACCACACTGAGCCAGAAGGAACCAACACACTGACAGATGCAGAATTCTGTTAGTCAGGACTTTTACTTTGGTAATGTGTTTCCTGCTAATTACATTTTAAAATAACATGTTACATTACAATAAATAATTCATGACATACATGTTTTACTGTTTTTTTGTTTACAGTAATTATGCAGTTAAGTAATAAAAAAATGTTATTTAATGAATAAATCAGAAAAACTCCATCAGCAGTTTCATCATCAACAAGTTTGATCCAGAATTTGGTTGTTTTTTCATGGATTTGTTTAAATTTTACATTTTAGACATCTTAAAAGCAAAACAACACACTCAGTCACACAGGTCAAACTTATTTAAGAGTCAGGAAATATATTAACAACATCAACTTAAACATAATGTAATTAAAATCTATTAAAACCTTTCAACTTACATTTAAACTGTTTATTTCTCAGTATTTACATTTTAAGGCCTTTAAAAACATTGACTGTCTGCTAACCAGAGGGTTGCTGGTTCAATCCCAGCTTCCCTCACCCCACGTCTGTCCCCAGGACTCCCTTAGAAAAGAGATTCACGCTTTGTGTTTTATTCTAACAACTCTTATTTGAGTTAATTTTGTTATTTTTTTTATATGTTTTCATGTATTTTGCAATTGATTTTTTGTGATTCCATATAGCATTTTAAGAGTGTAGTACACTAAAACATGTATTTTCTGCATTTTCCAGAATATCAACTCATTTAAATTAATAAATAATATTGTTATTTCTTTCAAAATTTTAAAATTCATTTAGAAGAAACAGTTGTGGGAAAAATAAATATACTTTTTAAACTCTGAAAAATGCTGCATGGGAAATATTTGTGTTTTAGGGGATAAAAAAGAATAAACCATCAAACAAAAAACTGTTTGGTTCTGCTTCAGCTGGTCGTAATAAAAGCTTCTCACGCCGTTCCTCCAACAATGACCTGAACTGTAATCTGGAGGGATTACAGCCAGTGTGACCTCTACTCAGACAGTCTATGCAATAGCTGCTAAATTTGGATGTTAACATGATTAACAGGGATTTTTTTTCAAACATACATAAAACTAAATGAAACATTCAAAAAATAATAATAGTTTCATCTAGATCAAAACTTCTGACTGGGTAAAATCACATGTTTTATAAGAAAAATACAAACAAACAATAACAGAAACTACCACAAACTAATCAGCTGAGACTAGATTGTGAATCTAAATTACATTTTGGGGAAAAAAACTGCAGCAAACTCTTGTTTACTAAAACCACAAGGTTAATGTGAAATAACTGTGTGACTCTGAGAAACTGCATGTAACACAGAAATGACTAGAGTTTAGTGCCATCTGCTGGCGAAGATATGAAAGTACAAAAATGAACGTTCAGTTAATAAGAAACATAATTTCTGTGGTTTTTAGAGCAGAATTCAGAAAAAAAAAACAAAAAAAAAAACAAATGCATATTAGCGCTGATTGATATTACTGTAGTTGGACAAGACATGTAGTTACTACTACTACTACTACTACTGTCATTTAGCAGACGCTTTTATCCAAAGCGACTTACATAGTACATAGTAGTTCAATATATCATGTTCTTCTTTTATACTGCTGGGGATTAGCACCAACAAACTTCCTTGAGACCCTGAGTAGGAACAAACTGGTATAGGAAATGGATGAATGGATGAATGGATGAATGAATGGATCCTGTCACTGCTGCATGTTGTTTTTTTCTCAGGGGTAAATTTTCTTCAGATGAATTTTGTGGATTTAAAACATGGAAACATCCTCCTGTAGGTTTTTAACTAACATAATAAAGCGTCACTGCAGGTCAGTTTTTTATCTGCATTTTGTCTTTAATGTTGCAGAGTTGTGATGAATTAAAAATAAATAAATTGGTACTGAAACAAAGATTTCTTTGTAAAATATTTTAGGATTCTAAACAAGCAGATAAACTGAAGGAACATTGTGTCTTTACGGTTAATATACTGACAGTCCTTTTTTCTCTTGAATGAAACATCTGAGGCTGCAGTTTTTCAGTGTGACGTGTTTTTTTTTTATCTGAGTGTGAGACAGATCCACCTATAGAATATACCGACCTGTAACCACAGCGATGGTTTCAAAGCTGAAACGCTTTCCTTTGCAGCAGAAAACAACTCTCTGCTTTTAGAGGTAAGACTTGATTTCATCATTAACCAGCTTAAATTTCAAAAATTCTAGTTTAAACAAATTCTAAAAACAGTAAATATTTAATAGAAGTAAATTGATGGAATGTAGGAAAGCAGAATCAACTCAGAGCAAAAGATCATGAATAATTCTATTAAATTTGTCCTCTGCTGTAGGTGAACATGCTGCCAGCTCTCGCTCTGGCCTCCCTGAGCCTCTTGGTGTGGGCATCGAACCTCTGCCCACCTGAGTGCACGTGTGACCTGAACACAGTTACATGTAGAAACAAAGGACTGAAACAGATACCTGCACTGCCAGAGAGCACGAGGAGTCTGTACATCTCCTACAATGAGATCGAGGAAATGGCTGATCTTCAGCTGAATGAGCTGCAGGTGTGTGACGTTCAATGTCTAAAAACAAAATTCACTGGTTTGTTGCTTAAAAAGTTCCAATATTTGTCTCTATACAAGCACACAAAGTATAACTCTGATGTCTTTCTCATGTGTCTCGCTGTGATGTAGAGATTAAACACGTCCACACTCTTTCCTGTCCACAACACAGATTCTGGACTTGACACAGAACCGACTGAGTGTCTCTTCATCTCTCAACCCGGTTTGGCCCAGTATGATGAAGCTGTACAAGCTCCTGTTACGTGACAACAGCCTCGAGTCTCTGCATCCTGGTCAGTTCCTAAACTGTCCTGCACTCAGCTTTTTGGATCTGAGTAAAAACCAGATCAAATATCTACCAGCTGGATTCCTTCATGGATTAACTCAGCTGAAGACTCTGTTTCTGAGCCACAACCAGATTGAAATACTACAGATGGGTGTGCTGAAGGAAGCCCATAACCTTATAGAGCTCTATCTCAGCTTCAACAGTATAACTCAGTTAGAGAATGATGTTTTTAAGGACTCCCCCATGTTAGAGAAACTGGATCTGTCGAGTAACAGAATCATGACGGTGGGAGAAGCTGGTTTCAGGGGAGCAACAGGTCTTAAACACCTCGACCTGAGTGAAAACCAGCTGAACGTTGTTCCATTAGAAGCACTGAAGGATGTAAACAGGCTCCGGTTTCTGAATTTAGCTCTGAACAAACTCACTAACCTTCCAGAAGACAGTTTCTCCTCACTGAGCCTGTTGGAACATCTCAACCTGAAGAGCAACAACCTGAGCTCTCTGTCAGAAGGATCCCTCACAGGTCTGGTTAGTCTGACTGACCTGGAGCTCAGCAAAAACCTACTAACTTCACTTCCATCCACAGTTTTCAAAGACTTGATAAACCTTGAGTTTCTTGACTTGTACAGGAACAGACTGACATCACTTCCCTCTGATGTGTTCAGTAACCTGACGAAGCTGGAAGACCTCCACCTGAACAACAACCAGATCTCTGACTTACCGTCTGGGGTTTTTGATGCATTGCACAACCTAAAAGATCTACAGCTGTCACACAACCACATCCTGGAGCTTCATTCTTCTTTGTTCAACAAGCTCAAGTCACTACAGAACCTCCACTTGGACCACAACAGTCTAAAGCATCTCCGCAGAGGAATTCTCCACAAGCTGAAGAACCTCAGAAAGATAAACCTGCATAGTAACCGAATCAAGTCTCTCCATCCGTCCGTCTTCAATGACTTAAAGAAAATACATTCATTGATCCTCTCCAACAACCACCTTTCATCTCTGGATCCAGACCAGTTCAGGAATCAGACCGTTTTACAAGAGTTAAAACTAGATGGAAACCACATCAATAAACTTCCTACTAATCTGTTTGCAGATCTCAGAAAACTTGTAACACTTGATTTAAGCAACAATAATCTATCTGAACTGTCTGTTTATGACTTTAAAGGGTTGAAGAACCTAGAAGAACTCAGGCTGAGCTTCAATCAGCTTCATAAAGTTTCTTCCAGAACCTTTCACCCCCTACAGAACCTCTGCAGTCTTCTGCTCCAGAACAACAGCCTGGAACTTTTACCTCATCACCTCTTCAAACAGCTGACGCTGCTAAAAGAACTAAACTTGGATGGAAACAAGCTGGTTGACCTGGACTCCGACGTCTTTCATGGACTTAAAAATCTCCAGACCCTGAGTTTAAAGTCCAATCAGATCAGGACTCTGGAGACTGAGACTTTAGAGCCTTTGAGAAAACTTAATACTGTCTATCTGTCAGGTAATTTGTGGGATTGTGAGCGCGTGAAGCTCGTCTACATCTGCAAGTGGGTCACTGAACACAGAGACAAACTAGGAGATCAGCCCGTCTGTTATGTCCCCATATCACCAAAATCTCTCTCTGCTAGTTCCTCCTCACCAGCTGAGAGACCAGAGTTCTTACAACCGCACGCATCCCCCCCGTTCTTACTGGATCACTGCATCAGAAGTGGGTCGCCTTTGTTTCCTGTTCAAATGCATCGTCTGCTCACACTGTCTCTTATTGTCCTCTTCCACAAACACATCTGAAATTGTCTCATCCTTTAAACCTCATGCATCACATCCCTGTATATCTGGGTTATTATACATGTTATAAAAATCAGAATGTTCATATAGTTTGATGTTTTCTGATTCCTCTGGAAAGACGTGTCAGAATTTCAAAGAGATTTCTATTCTCCCTAAAATGCAGAAACCTTTTTTAAATACGTATTTTTTGTTAAACTGTTCTACTGAAATGTTCTAGATGCAAAATGTTGAATGTTAATAAAAGTGTTTCTTCATCTGCAGAGTGTTTAAACAAAAAAAACATCGAAGTTATACAACTTCTTTATTCTGGACTCAATGTTTCATAACAGAAAACAAATTAATAAAATTGACTTCATATGAAAATACGATACATAACAGCAGAGACGGGATGAAAGCAGCTGCATCATTCAGCAGGACGACATGAAGTACGTGTTTATTTACACTGTTTCTCTTCAGTTCTGCAGGAACAAACTTTCACCAAATAACACGACTGTTCGCATTAAACATTTCATCTCATTTTAGGTTCAGAAATGTGTTTCTCAACACAAGTAAACATAAAAATATAGAAGAGTACCGTGATCCAGATCCGTAGGAGCTCAACTGAACATCTCTGAGGGGTTGCAGGTGGACTTTAACCAGCCGCCACCAACAGCTGGACTTCCTGTTAAAGGAGCAACAAGCGATTTTTCACCGCTAGGTGTGCTGTTGAGTACAGGATTGAGACCAAAACAAAGTCTGTCATGATTGACAGTTTCTTCTACCTATCCCCGCTCTCCCTCCCACCTCTCTCACCCACTCTCCTCATGAAACGAAGTTCATTATCACAACGAAATAACGGAGTTCTGGAAGATGTCAAGTGGCGAAGTAAGTAATTACCAACTTTTTGATGTAGACAGCAAGATAATTTTATTCATGCATGTTATGATATTGTATGTCCGTAAATGCCGTTAATTGCACGTCATAATTAGCATTGAACGATGTATTTGCTGCTAGTGTCAGCAGCATATGCTAGCAGACATTACGCACTGTAACGGCTGCACGCTTTGCTCCGCCTTCCGCCATTTCGCTTCAACAATGTGTGTCGGCTGTACTGAGCGAAGGGAGGGCCTTCGCTCAGTACATGAAGGAGGCGGAGTTTCACATGCACGAACATGCATGCGGAAGGAGACCACCTTTGTAAACAAGAGGCTCAATATCAACACAGAGAGATGGTGTGTGACCTCATGCTATGTTCCAGATGGAATTACACATCTAGAGCTTCACATTGCATATTTTGAATTCTTTCAAACTGGAAATGATGAATTTTCGCTTATTGCTCCTTTAAAGAAACGCATCAACCAAATTATGATAAAGTTTGTTTCTTTTTCCACATTCTTTGTTCTTTATTTTTTAGTAAAATTGAGTCTGAACAAATGAAAACTGGCTTTAAATCAGTTAATGCTGTAGCCGCATCCAGAACCAGGATCTGAGCTCGGCTAAAGACATAAACTCTGACACGTTTCCTGTATCAGTCACTTTATTCTTTACAGAAATCTGAAGTTTTACTCTGACAGAGTCAGAAAAAGTTCCAGGTAATGACACGAAGCTCATCTGCTACGACAGATGTCTCATCACTGATTGTCTTCAGACGTAGAAACACTTGTGGTCCTTCAGGTTCCTCAGGTAGGAGAAGTTCTTCCCACACCTGTCACACATGTAGCGTTTCTCTCCGGTGTGTATCTGCTGGTGGGCCTTCAGGCTGTTGCCCTGGTTGAACCGGCGGCCACACGTGTCGCAGGAGTACGGTTTCTCACCTGTGTGGATGCGCTGGTGTCTGCTCAGGTTACCTGCGTTGTTAAAACATTTTCCACACGTATCGCAGCTGAACGGTTTTTCTCCGGTGTGGATCACCTGGAGATGAGAGAGAGAGGTGCAAGACAAGCTGTTACATCACACCTGCATCAGACATGATTTATTGTCTCTGTTACTGTGTGATGTGTTAAGTGTGCAGGATTTTATCGTAGCTTGTTTCATTACAAAACCAAATTACTGTTGGGTTTTATTCAACAAGTTAATTATGTTGGAGTTTTGGAAAGTCAACAGTTTATTTGTACACAACTTATATTAGACAAGGACCCACCTGGTGTGATTTCAGGCTGCATTTTTGTGAGAACATGCGACCGCAGACATCACAGGAGTACGGTTTCACGCCGCTGTGCACATTCTGGTGAATCTTCAGGTAGGCGGACGACTTGAAGGTTTTCCCACAGATGCTGCAGCTGTGCGGCCGGTCCAACGTGTGCTGCTGCTGGTGTGCACGCAGTTCGGTGACGGAGCAGAGCTGGAGGCCGCAGGACGTGCACGTGCATGGAATGTTCACAGAGTGCGTTTGGAGGTGTTTGCGTAAAGAGCTGACACAAGACGCCACGGTGCCGCACGTGACACAGATCAGTTTCTGCTCGGAGTGGTTGGTCTTTTGGTGATTCTTCAGGGTACACTGCTGCATGAAGCTTTTACCGCAGATCTCGCAGCTGAAGGGACGCTCGCCGGTGTGAATCCGCTTGTGGCTCTTCAGAGTATCTACCTGGTTGAAGGTTTTGCCACATGTTTCACATTTGTACGGTTTTTCGCCGGTGTGTATGCGCAGGTGGCGCTGCAGGTTGCCTGATAACGAGAAGCTTTTGTCGCAGTACTTGCATCTGTACCCGCGCTCACCAGTGTGGACCCTCCGGTGAAGTTTTAGTCCCCGCGCTCGTTGAAAACTTTTACCGCACTGATCACATTGAAAGGGACGCACGTCATCATGGCGACGCCGGTGGTTCTTCAGGAGCTGCATGAGGGTGAAACCCTTCCCACAAACATCACAGATATGTGGTCTTTCACCTAAATATGACAAAACACAAACATTTATGAGTAAAAAGACACAAAATACCTCAGATATTACAACGTATTACTTCTTTTAAGAATTTCTAAATAATTTATTTTAACATATTATTTACTTATATTTTTTTAACAATTACAGGAATTAAAAAACTTTCCAATCATTATTTATTGTTTTAAACCATTAGAAAAAAATATAAAAGATTTTTAAAATATTAGTAAAAAATGTTTCCCTAACATATAATAATAAAATAAATTATTCTGTTCCCACAAAATGATTATTAAACAGATTGAATCAGTTTTAGCTGCTGCAGGTTTTCTCAGTTAAAATCCCTGATTTGAAGGAATAAAAGCTGAAACTTGCCCGTGTGGAGCATCATGTGAGCGTCGAGGCGACGCTGGAATAAAAACACTTTGCTACACTGAGTGCAGGAGACAGGCTTCACTTTGTGGACGGCCTGGTGGGCATTGAGCTGCTGCTGCTTTCTGAAGGTTTTCTTGCAGATTTTGCAGCTCAGAATCTGCTCCTTTAGATTCTGACTCCTCTTTCTGATTTGAACCAAAAGCATGGGCCTTGTGAGGCGTTTGGGTTTCGGGGAGTGATCTGAGTCACTCTCATCTGGATCCTCCTGTTCCACCTGACAGAAATAAGGTGCAGTTCTAACGTTCAGTCAGATCTCAGAATACAGCCTATTAAAACGATCAATCCACCTGACAAACACAGAGTCCAACAGAAGATCACTCAGGAAATAATCCTGCAGCAAATCATCTGGGACAAGAACCCGAAGAGATTTCAGAACTTACAAAAGTTCTCAACCCACTAAAACATGAATGTTTAAAAACTTCTTCTAATTATAAAACCTACATGGAAGTCTGGGTCATTGTCATCGTTTGGGGCGGGGTCATCTCTACTGGGACCAGAATGAGTGGGCGTCTGATTGGCGCTGACATCTATCCCCTCCTGTTTTATCAGAATGTGCTGAGAGCCGTACTGAGACAGAAACAGGATGAAACACAGAAAATAAAAACTACAGGCAGCATTTAGTCTGATAAGCACCATTTAAAAAACAAGTCTGAAACAGTTTAAATCAAACGTTTGAGTTCACCCTAAACATCTGAATTTCTTCATCCAAAGATCAACAAACTCACATCCTGGAAATCTATCCTGCTTGTTGGCCATTTTTTTTGTCGTCATGGAAACAAGAGCGTATGAAACGTTTCTTACAAACTCTCTCCCAGCAGGTTCGAGGGTGAAGTCGACCTCTTCACTCAGAAAGTCGGTGTTTTCACTCGGGTTTCAGGTGAATTTAATAATTACTTATTTTATATTTCTAACCCGATACCAGTTTCAGATTTTTCCATTTTTCCAGGTGTTTTTTTAACTTTATGATTTTGGTTCTTGTAAGTTTTTCCCCCTTTTTGTACGTAAAAGACATGAACGTTTTAAATATGTCTCATTATGATCCTCGTCTGAATAAACCTGTAAAGTTCCTGAACTTGTCTGTTTCAGCAACAGAAACATGAAACAGAAATCAACATGATTTCAAGTTTAAAAGTTGGATTTTACCTCATAAATTAGACCTTTCCACAGATGAATTATGGGTGATCGCTTCACTCCAGCGTCATCAGAAAACACAACTGAAAAAATACTTGAGTTTTAATCTGCGTTTCAGTAAATGAAAGTGAAAACAGTGTTTGGATTTTTACTGTAAAACTAAAATGATCCTCACCTTCACACATCTTGCTGCTTGAAGATTCTTCTTCTTCTCTGCTGGTGGAAGCGCTCTTCTCCTCGATCTGTTCCTCGCGTCCCACCGTCAGCACCTCCACCTCCTCCTGGACTCCTCCTCCATCCTCCAGCAACAGATTTAAGTCTGTCTCCATCCCTGTCAGCATCTTCCTCGGGGTCTCGATCTCAGCTTGTCCCTGCGACACCTGCAGCACAAAGAGGCCGTTAGGATTTATAACCAGGTAATAGAATCCAGAACAAGACAGTGTGAAAGTTTATCTTTTACTTCCAGCTGCAGCGTCGATGAACACTCGTAAATTAGCTGACAGATCTTCTCAGCAACGTCTCGAGCCTGAGACACCATGAAGATGCTGAACTGCATCACCTGAAGGAAACAATACAAATTCTGTCACCAAACCACTCGGACAGCTCAGACTTACTCAGATTTACACATAGTCATTGTTCTACATGTAAATTATCAACATCTTTAGATTCTTTGACCATGAAAACACACTCCTTTATAAAAATGTATGTATTAAGTAGCATCACGTTAAAATCAATTTTGTGGTTATTCATATTTCATCAATTCAAAAACCTGATCGATCCTGAACGTTTAAAACCCAGATTCAATGTATTTTACTGCTTTCTGAAACATGTCAGTTGATTATTGATCCTGGTTCAGGTGAAAACCGGCTGTTTCTAGACATACAGTAAATAGATGGGCCTCAGCCTGCTGACGACAAACGGATTTATCTAGAGTTTAAGGTTCAATAACACCAAATTTGAACAACATTTATACACGAAATCTAACTTTAAAACATGTTCCGGTCCAGGTAAACAGCACGTGAGGCGGGAAAGCAGCAAGCTAGCTGCTGTATTTCTATGATCAGCTGTTTAACAGGAAGAAAACCGGTACCGACACGGCTCGGCAGAGATTCATATACCTTCTCGTTCTCACATGGAGACACTTCTGTTTGGCTTGATTCAACGCCGCTGATTATTTTGGACATTTCAGACACAGTTGCGGAGACCAACACGTCCAAAATGGAACAAACCCGAGACTCCAGGTCCGACATGGTGCCAGATACCCGAACAGCTGCCTCCGTTCCAACTTTATCTTTTTTTTGTTTTTGTTTTTTTTTAACAGAGTTTTAAGAGTTCTGGTTGTTGTTAGTACTTGGAAAAAAACATCGTGCAACTTGAATTCTTTTACTTCCGAGTTCATGCACTTCAAATTAAAACTAAACGGAAAAACATTGACAAAATATAAAAAGTTTTCAGAAATTAACCTTAATATAAATTAAAGAAATTGATGGAAAAAAGAGGCATTAAAGTTATATAATGATAAAGAAACACTTTTTTAGAATAAACAAAAAAATAATGTAATTTATGCAATGTTCGAGTAGTGTATTTTCATTTATTTTTTTACGTTGAGTCTTCAGAAGGATTTGCTAAATTTAATTTTTATTTACATTTTGATTTATAAATTGAAATTTTACTTTTTAATTTCTAATTTGTAAATTATTATTTGTCGCGTTTAATTTTGAAACGCTTTACCGGAAAACCACTTTCTCGTGGCTATTTTGTTGATTTGTGTCAAACAACTCTTTACTGTCCTCAAGCGGCCAAAAGACAAACTGCAATAGCAAATTTTTATTCCAGTCCTTTATTCATCAACATTAAGATGAGGAGAAGCTGTTTTTTATTCCCACGAATAAACATTGAGTTTAATTTGATTTTATTCAAGTTGGTTTTTATTTCTCTTGTTTAAAATAACAAATATTTGTTGCTAAACTTCAATTTGAACATTTTTATTAAGGATATTGTGCAAATATAAACCAGAATCCAGCAATGCAACAAGATTTTTTAGTGAAATAGTTTGGATTTAGTTTGTTTTGTTGTCAGTCGAGTCTCTTTGTGCTGTGAGATCTTGTAGCTGGTCCAGTTCTTTCAGGACACCTTCAGCATGTTCGCTGGTATCTTGTCATGATTCTCACTACAGTTGTGTCTCTTGAGCAGCCTGGAGTCTGAGAATCCAAGTCCACAGCTGCTACAGGTGTACGGCCTTTCTCCCGTGTGCACCTGCATGTGAAACTTCACGTGTCCGAGCTGCCTGAACCGAACGCCACAAACCTCACACTCATAAGGCTTCTCCCCCGTGTGGATCCGCAGGTGTCGAAGGTAGTTTGTGTAGATCCTGAAGTTCCTGCCACACTGCTCACACTTATGAGGTTTTTCTCCCGAGTGCTGGAGTTTGTGGGACTTCAGAGCCTGATGGATGATGAATGTTTTCTCACACACATCACAGGCAAAGGGCCTTTCTCCTGAATGGATCCGCATGTGGTATTCATAGGTGGCTTTGTAGAAAAAAGACTTGCTGCATTCGCTGCAGGTGTACTGCATGTTACCTGAGTGGATGAGCTTGTGTCTCTTCAGTGAACCTGCTGTGTCGAAGCCTTTGTTGCAGCTGCTGCAGCTGAAGGGCGTCATGTTCACTATTGTTTTGTCTCGTCGATAGATAACTCTGCGGTTATCTCGATCTCGACTTCGCCTTCTGAAGTCTTGCTTTTCATCATGAGCTACTTTCTGATGTTTTTTCAGCTGACAGTTGTACAGAAAAGTCTTTCCACAGAGGTCACACATGAAGGTCTTTGTAGCTCCATGAAGGAGCATGTGTGCTTTCAGCTTGTTGTCCTGCATGAAACTCTTCCCACAGACTTTACACGTGAACGGTTTTTCACCTGTGTGAATACGAATGTGTCTCCTCAGATTTTGTTGGAGAGTGAAGCCCGCACCACATGTCTCACATGTAAAAACCTTCCCTTTGTGGACAGCCTGGTGCGTCCTGAGGGACCGCCTGCTCGTAAAGGCTTTCCCACACACAGTGCATTTATAAGGATGCTCCCCGGTGTGGATGCTCTGATGGCACTGCAGGCTGATGGCGTACCTGAAACTCTCCCCACACTCTGAGCATTTGTGGGGCTTTTCCACCAAGTGCACCACCCGATGAGCCTGCAGGTTGTGTTTCGTTTTGAAGGCCTTCCCACAGGTGGTGCAGCTGAAAGGACGAGCGTCTGTGTGTACGAGTTGATGAGTCCTCAGACGCATTTTGGTTTTGAATGTTTTCTCACAGAGTTGGCAGGTGAAGCTGGTGTATTTCTTCTCCTCGTGTCGTAGCAGATGGTACTCGAATGTTTCTGTGTTCCTGAACTTCCTGGGGCACTGGTCACAACCAAACGGTCTTTGTTCTTTGTGAGTGTTCATGTGCTTCATCAGGTGAAAGTGACGGTTAAAGCTCTTGTTACAAACATCACATACAAACACTGTTCCTTTGGTTCTGAAAACAGACTCGTTTGACTTCTGGTGTTCAGTGTTTAAAAGGTCAGCAGAGTTCACGGCAGCAGAATCCTCTACTGAGGCTGAACAGGAGAAAAGATCCGTAAAATAGATCTAAATCAGACTTTTCACACAGAAAATTCCTTTTTTTACTGTTTTATTTCTATAGTCTCACCTTGTCCAGTTGGTGGTGTTAAAGTAACCTTCCTCATCATCTCACCACCATCTCAGAGAGAGATTAGAAACAGAGACACAAGATTTAAAGATGAAAAGCAGGTTAGTGTTTGTTTGTAAATCTTCTCTTTAATGGAAACTTACCTTCCTCTCGAGTTGCAGCAGCTGAAGATTCAGAGCCTCCCTCTGATATATTATTTGTTTTTATTGTTAACCTCCCAAAAGGCTTCAGGGTGAAGATCAGCCCGCTCTCCTCCAACAGCACCGGGACGCCATTCATCACATTTTCTCTCCACAGTTTTGCATTTTCCACATTTTCAGACATGGTCTTCAGCTCTCTCTCCAGCTGCCCCATTCGGACCTTCAGAGTCGAGTTTTCACTGAGCAGCAGCAAACACATCTGGGAGAAAACACTGCTGATCTTTCTGGTTGCTTCCTGCACAAACATTTTGGCTATTTTCTCATTATCTACCTGCAAAGATGAAAATAAAAGAAAATGGAGATTATAATCAGAGATATGCAAAATTATTACACATAATACTGATACAAATAGCTACGGAATAAAAATTCATCTTATTCAATAATGCAGAGACTGATTGTACATTATTGTAGTTATTCCTTTTGGACTTGAAACTGTTTTTAAAAGTAGTGTCGAATCACAGGCAACATTCTCAGGCTCCCCACTTTCAGGCCTCTAACTCCCAGGCTGGCTTTTTCCTAAAATTAACCCCTAATCTCCATCTCGTCCCTTTACTCCAACAGGAACCCCTTACTTATGGGTTAAATAACAAAAACAAAAAGATAATCGCGACACATTTTTAGAAATAACTAGATTAATGATCGTTATCATTAGCGCATGCGCGAACCTCTGAGTGGCGGTTCTTCAGAGCGTTGGGGCCTCAGAACGGCACAAAACAGTCTGCAGCTACGTTTAATTGTGGATCTTGCTTAATTCTTTCATTCATTTAAGTTGCGCAACGTGATTCGCGTGTCACGTAATTGAGTCACACGACATATAAATAAAACCTACAGCGGCGTTTATGCGTGTCGATGTTTGATGAGTGTCCGCCATGTTTGTTGTGGCTCCGTGATTGTATTCCTTCTGTCCAATCTCCTCCGAAAACAGTTTCTAACCCGGAAAATGAACCGGATTTCTGTTTGTTCAGAGCCCAAACAAATAGAGATAAGTACAACGGAAGGGAACTTCACTCACCACTCGTTTTTCATTGAACTTCTGTTTAAGAGCTTGTTGGTTTGAAACTCCGATGACGTCAAAAACGGTTTCTATCAACGTTTCTAAGATGGACTTGACTTCAGAGTAAAGAATTAAACTGTCAAACATCTTCACAGTAAAGTTTCAATCAAAAGAAGCAACAAAAACGTCAAAGCCGTTTATTCCGGAAATGGAAGTCAATTTCCATTTTTCAAAATAAAACTCAAAATTATCCTCAATCTCAAATATTTTAGCAAAACAAATCGGGAAAATTTACAGATTACAACATTACAAAATAAATTCATGTTACAAAGTTCCTTTACAGCTTTAGTTTTTGTTTTGAAAAATAAATATTTCTTGACAGATTCAACAGAATGACTTTACTAAAATTAAAGTCTGAGAAGAAAAACACATCAAAGCATCTAAAAAATAAAGAGTTAATAATAAACTGAAACCTAAAGCATCATCCAAACCATTAATCACTGCAATTCATCTAAATACTCCTATTCAGAGAATGTTTCAGATAGTCATAGATTGTTATGATAAAAATCACTTTTCATTAATGTTTTCGGACAATAATAAAAAAAATGATCAATGCGACAAAAACTGAGTATAGCTGTAAAATCTTTCCTCCTTTAGTTTAAAAATTAATCCCTTAGCCACTGAAAAGCAACTAAGCAAAATAACAACTAAGTTATTTTTGTGTCAGATAAACATTTTGAGCAGAAAACCGACACCTTTGGTTATTAAAAGGCCAGATTATATTTTACAATATCCCGTCACAGCTGTGCTTCTTGAACTGCCGTGAATCGGAAAAGCCGCGTCCGCACTGCTGACATGAGTAGAGCTTCTCCCCGGTGTGAATCTGCAGGTGGGACTTGAGCTGATTGGACTGGTGGAACTTCTTCTGACAGAACGTACATTCAAAAGGTTTCTCACCGGTGTGGATCCGCTGGTGTCTGTAGAAGTTTCCGTCTGTTCTGAAGGCCTTACCACATTGATCGCATTTATAGGGTTTTTCACCAGTATGAATGCGCTCGTGTTGCTTTAGACTTGCGGTGTGGAAAAACCTCTTTCCGCACACATCACAAACGAACGGCTTCTCCCCCGAGTGGCTCCGCTGGTGGTAGCTGAAGGAGTATTTGTTGTGGAAAGCCTTCCCACATATGCCGCACTGGAACTCCTTGTGTTCGCTGTGGCCTTTTTCGTGGAGCCTGAGGGAACATGCAGCGCTGAAACCCTTCAGACATATTTTACAGCTGAACGGTTTGACCAGTGACTTGTTGTGTCGTCTGGGCTGGAAAAGACCTTCTGAATCCTGGGACTTGTCGGCGTGCACGTACTTCTGATGTATCTGCAGCCTGCAGTTGAAGAGGAACGTCTTCCCACAGAGGTCACACATGAAAGGCTTTCTGGCGCCGTGGATGAGCATGTGGGACTTGAGCTTATTGTTGTCTGAGAAGCTCTTGCCACACTCCTGACAGGTGAACGGCTTCTCTCCTGTATGAATGCGAAGATGCCTTTTCAGGTTGTTGTTAAGGTTGAACCTCGCTCCACATATGTGACAGGTGAAGGGTTTCTCTCCTGTGTGGATCACCTTGTGTCTCTTCAGAGCCGTGCCGGTCCTGTAGGACCTGTTACAGATGTCGCAGACGAACGGGCTGTCGCCTGTGTGCTTCCTCTTGTGAACCGTCAGCGAGTGAGCATATTTGAAGGACTCTTCACACATCGTGCATTTATACTTCTTAGCGTTTGTGTGAACCATCTGATGGAAGCGGAGGGTGTCTTTGCTCTTGAACTCCTTCCCACATGTTACACAGCTGAATGGCCGTTCTTCTGAATGCACAGCCATGTGACACTTCAGCTGGACTGACGTCTTGCAGGTCTTGTCACAAAGTTGACATTTAAAGGACTGCTTCCACTTCTCGTGGCGTACGAGGTGGTTTTCCAGAGACTGCTGGATTCTAAACGTTTTCCCACACTGAGCGCAGATGAACGGCTTTGGTGGTTTGGTCTGCTGGTGACGTTTGAGGTGGTTCTGCAGCGACTGCTCCTTTTTAAAGGTTCTCTTACACAGAGAACAGGGAAACGGCAGCGGGGCTTTCGTGAACTCGTGACACAAAAGGTGGTTTTCAAGAGACTTTTTCTCAAGGAAACTTTTGTCACACTGATCACAAGGAAAAGGTTTTTTGTGGACCTTCATGTGTTTGTTCAGATCCCCTTTCCAGTGAAATCCGGTGTCACATTGTTCACAGAAGAACCGTTTTCCTGCCTGGGACTCGGTTCTTCTGAGACTTCTGCCATGCGCTTCAGCCGTGTTGTCAGGAGAGTCTGGAGATGAAGAGGAAATATTTCAGTGAATAAAGTCTGATGATTGTTACAGATTTAAAAGAGAAGTCATACCTCCTCCAGCTGGCACCCCCCTCGCACGCCTCGTCTTCCTCAAGGGGGCCTCCTCAAAACCTTCCTGTGATATCTGTACAGAAAATCTTTCAGTTTAAATACAAATAAAAACGGCAATATTTAAATCATGATTATGCGTCAACATCAGCTGTTTTATGTAAAATGTTATTTTTTGAATCCAAATTTATTTCAATCCTGATGTAAAAACAAGGTGAACAGAGGAGAAAGATCAAACCTTTTCTTGTGTGTAGTCAAGACCACTGACAGAGCTGGAATCTGGACTGGGGGCGTCGTGCAGTGCAGATATGGGGGAGGCGGCAGGTTTCAGGTTGAGCTGCACCATTTCAGGGACATTTAGTGAAGAAGTCGGGACGACGACTTCGTTGGCGCCCACCAGCAGCACTGTGGAATCAGAGGAGACTGTACCTATGATCATCATCGGAGAACTGGACACTGCGATTCCTGCTGAACCTGGAGGTGAGTTCAGGGTGAGGTCCTTCTCACCTGAGGTGGAGACTGACTGGACTGGTTCCCCTGAGAACATTAGATAAAGACATGAAGCATATTTACACCCTGTTAAACACGTAATCTCTGTCTGCACCTCCAGTTTATCAATAATTAAGATCAACCTGTCAGTGAGTGACTAATCCAGGACAGCATTCTCTCACCTGTCTCTCCTGTGGTTGAACCCTGCTCCTGCAGGATCTGCGTCGGGTCTCCTTGTATCGTGCTGCTGCCCTCACTGATGGTCTTCAGCTCCTTCTCTAGCTCCTCCATGTCTCTCCCCAGCTGACCCACTCTGGCCTCCAGCTCCTGCTCCAGCTGCCCGGCTTTCCTCCGCAGAACATCCTCCAGCTGCTCCACTTTAGCTCGCAGAGCCTCGTTCTCCTCACAAAGCTCCAAGAACAGGTTCTGGATCTGAACCACCAGGCACTTCTCTATCTCCTGTATTTCACCAAACTTTTCCTCTTCCCAGTCCGTGTTTGGCGACTCTTTCGTCCACACGTCCCTGAAAACAGACACGGTCGAGCGGATGGCGATTTCTACCACAGACGCCACTTCTCTGCCGAAGCGCGCCTCCATTTTTCTTCCGATTTAAAGCTCAATCTATAAAACGCGACACATCCAAACGCAAATTAAATGTTACATACAAACACAAACCGATCACAGCTCGACTCTCAATACAGCAACAATCCCTTTTCTTCTTCTATTAAATATAACGTTCGTTGTCCTGTGAGCTGTGCGTCTGTCAAAATGCTCCGTGCTGCATTTCCGCTATGACGCTTGACGCTGCTAACGTCCCCAAACCGCGACACCGCCACCTGCTGGTAGCAACAAATTAAATTAAATTAAATTAAACGATTTTAAAATAAAAATAGTACATTAATCTACTTCTCAGTTGTAAACAATAGATGAAAAAACAACTATTTTTGAAAAAAAAAAAGTTCTTATTCATTACACTGCAGCAGTTGTTTTATAACCTCGTCTATGTGTAGCCCCACTTTCCAGGTTTGTAAAACTCCAAAATCTCACGAGAATCCATCTTGCAGCGCAAAGTTAGTTTTTCTATACAGCAACAGCAAACTCATAAAGTACTGATGAAAGATTTCAGTTATAAAGTGACTGAAAAGAGTTTTGTGATTATTTCTGCAGTAATTTGTTTGAATCTGCCTGATAGACCCTCCAAACTCTGATCATCTCACTTCTATATCAGCATCCCATGAATGACACAAAATTTTCAAATCATCTGTTTCTTCATGAGTGGCTAAACATCATGGAAAAAAATCTCCATCAGCATTTCTCTCCACCAGGAAAAGAAGAGACACTGGAACATCTTCAACAACAAAAACAATCTCCTTATTTCCACAGGAGAAGGAAAACACAGACGATAGAGACATAAATGATAGATCCAAAAGTATTTTATTTGTTATATCTGGAGCTGATGTGAACAGGACAGTAGAGACAGTCAGGCAGGGCTCATCCAAAACATTTTACATGTTGATTCATGAATAACACTGATGTGTTTCGGGTGGAAAACGTGTCAGTTAGCTGAACCCTGCAGTTTGTTCCGCTGTCTGAATGTGTCCAGATTTTACTGCTGAGTGACTCTCTGTGGAAGTTCATTCTTCAAACTCTGATCATATTTGTTGTGTCCAACATGCATGTAAATGTTTGCACTGATTTGGCATTCTCACCAAATCCTGATGCATATGATGTAAAAAAAAAACAAACAGAAAGGAGAAAAGTTCATGACATTTTCCAACCAACAAAAACGATGCCAAAAGGTCAGGAGGAGTTTAAAAGACACAAAAACCCTGAAAATAAGCAGCCAGATGTTATAAAATACTTTAAAGTGACGGCCTCTGAGCACAAGCTTAAAACTTTCAAGGTACACGGACCAAAAAATGACTTGCTTATACATCAATATTGTAAAATATGAATTTCAATCCAAGTGAAACCTCAAGGCTTAGAAATCCCACTTCAACCCTCTTAATTCTTTCACAGAGAATTGGCCAAACAACTTGTAAAAATGTAAATATTATATAAACAAAAGGCTTGCAGATGAATTTCAGTTGAAATGAAAATGATTAAAGCAAAATATCCAAAATATCAGCAGGTTTTTATATTTCAGCAAGTTACCGACTCATTTTACGGTTGCTGTGTTATTTATGAAGCTTTTATAGTAAATTAAACCAGAGAAGAAGAAACAAAGATGAGTGATTCCTTTTTAATGTGCAGTTTGCGTGAAGGTTTGAAGGCTGACATCGTTTCATGTTCAGGATCCAGTTTAAATGTTTTTATGATGAATGATGATCTTCACAAACACTGAAGTACAAAAATGTGAGTGTGTGTGAAGATCTGCGTATCTGGAAGACTGTGGAGGCATCTGAAAGGACAAACATGTGTAAAGCACACGGTAAGCACACGCTAACAAAACCTGAGAGCTGTGGAGACCCTGGAAGCAGAGAGCAGCAGCAGCATACACACACACACACACACACACACACACACACACACACACACACACAC
>SSNP01000169.1:339528-428008 GCA_006937955.1 Pachypanchax playfairii
ACTTCAGCTGGACTGACGTCTTGCAGGTCTTGTCACAAAGTTGACATTTAAAGGACTGCTTCCACTTCTCGTGGCGTACGAGGTGGTTTTCCAGAGACTGCTGGATTCTAAACGTTTTCCCACACTGAGCGCAGATGAACGGCTTTGGTGGTTTGGTCTGCTGGTGACGTTTGAGGTGGTTCTGCAGCGACTGCTCCTTTTTAAAGGTTCTCTTACACAGAGAACAGGGAAACGGCAGCGGGGCTTTCGTGAACTCGTGACACAAAAGGTGGTTTTCAAGAGACTTTTTCTCAAGGAAACTTTTGTCACACTGATCACAAGGAAAAGGTTTTTTGTGGACCTTCATGTGTTTGTTCAGATCCCCTTTCCAGTGAAATCCGGTGTCACATTGTTCACAGAAGAACCGTTTTCCTGCCTGGGACTCGGTTCTTCTGAGACTTCTGCCATGCGCTTCAGCCGTGTTGTCAGGAGAGTCTGGAGATGAAGAGGAAATATTTCAGTGAATAAAGTCTGATGATTGTTACAGATTTAAAAGAGAAGTCATACCTCCTCCAGCTGGCACCCCCCTCGCACGCCTCGTCTTCCTCAAGGGGGCCTCCTCAAAACCTTCCTGTGATATCTGTACAGAAAATCTTTCAGTTTAAATACAAATAAAAACGGCAATATTTAAATCATGATTATGCGTCAACATCAGCTGTTTTATGTAAAATGTTATTTTTTGAATCCAAATTTATTTCAATCCTGATGTAAAAACAAGGTGAACAGAGGAGAAAGATCAAACCTTTTCTTGTGTGTAGTCAAGACCACTGACAGAGCTGGAATCTGGACTGGGGGCGTCGTGCAGTGCAGATATGGGGGAGGCGGCAGGTTTCAGGTTGAGCTGCACCATTTCAGGGACATTTAGTGAAGAAGTCGGGACGACGACTTCGTTGGCGCCCACCAGCAGCACTGTGGAATCAGAGGAGACTGTACCTATGATCATCATCGGAGAACTGGACACTGCGATTCCTGCTGAACCTGGAGGTGAGTTCAGGGTGAGGTCCTTCTCACCTGAGGTGGAGACTGACTGGACTGGTTCCCCTGAGAACATTAGATAAAGACATGAAGCATATTTACACCCTGTTAAACACGTAATCTCTGTCTGCACCTCCAGTTTATCAATAATTAAGATCAACCTGTCAGTGAGTGACTAATCCAGGACAGCATTCTCTCACCTGTCTCTCCTGTGGTTGAACCCTGCTCCTGCAGGATCTGCGTCGGGTCTCCTTGTATCGTGCTGCTGCCCTCACTGATGGTCTTCAGCTCCTTCTCTAGCTCCTCCATGTCTCTCCCCAGCTGACCCACTCTGGCCTCCAGCTCCTGCTCCAGCTGCCCGGCTTTCCTCCGCAGAACATCCTCCAGCTGCTCCACTTTAGCTCGCAGAGCCTCGTTCTCCTCACAAAGCTCCAAGAACAGGTTCTGGATCTGAACCACCAGGCACT
Organism: Pachypanchax playfairii; assembly: GCA_006937955.1. Taxonomy (NCBI): domain Eukaryota; kingdom Metazoa; phylum Chordata; class Actinopteri; order Cyprinodontiformes; family Aplocheilidae; genus Pachypanchax; species Pachypanchax playfairii. The sequence goes on from SSNP01000169.1 coordinate 341,010, forward strand.
TCTCTATCTCCTGTATTTCACCAAACTTTTCCTCTTCCCAGTCCGTGTTTGGCGACTCTTTCGTCCACACGTCCCTGAAAACAGACACGGTCGAGCGGATGGCGATTTCTACCACAGACGCCACTTCTCTGCCGAAGCGCGCCTCCATTTTTCTTCCGATTTAAAGCTCAATCTATAAAACGCGACACATCCAAACGCAAATTAAATGTTACATACAAACACAAACCGATCACAGCTCGACTCTCAATACAGCAACAATCCCTTTTCTTCTTCTATTAAATATAACGTTCGTTGTCCTGTGAGCTGTGCGTCTGTCAAAATGCTCCGTGCTGCATTTCCGCTATGACGCTTGACGCTGCTAACGTCCCCAAACCGCGACACCGCCACCTGCTGGTAGCAACAAATTAAATTAAATTAAATTAAACGATTTTAAAATAAAAATAGTACATTAATCTACTTCTCAGTTGTAAACAATAGATGAAAAAACAACTATTTTTGAAAAAAAAAAAGTTCTTATTCATTACACTGCAGCAGTTGTTTTATAACCTCGTCTATGTGTAGCCCCACTTTCCAGGTTTGTAAAACTCCAAAATCTCACGAGAATCCATCTTGCAGCGCAAAGTTAGTTTTTCTATACAGCAACAGCAAACTCATAAAGTACTGATGAAAGATTTCAGTTATAAAGTGACTGAAAAGAGTTTTGTGATTATTTCTGCAGTAATTTGTTTGAATCTGCCTGATAGACCCTCCAAACTCTGATCATCTCACTTCTATATCAGCATCCCATGAATGACACAAAATTTTCAAATCATCTGTTTCTTCATGAGTGGCTAAACATCATGGAAAAAAATCTCCATCAGCATTTCTCTCCACCAGGAAAAGAAGAGACACTGGAACATCTTCAACAACAAAAACAATCTCCTTATTTCCACAGGAGAAGGAAAACACAGACGATAGAGACATAAATGATAGATCCAAAAGTATTTTATTTGTTATATCTGGAGCTGATGTGAACAGGACAGTAGAGACAGTCAGGCAGGGCTCATCCAAAACATTTTACATGTTGATTCATGAATAACACTGATGTGTTTCGGGTGGAAAACGTGTCAGTTAGCTGAACCCTGCAGTTTGTTCCGCTGTCTGAATGTGTCCAGATTTTACTGCTGAGTGACTCTCTGTGGAAGTTCATTCTTCAAACTCTGATCATATTTGTTGTGTCCAACATGCATGTAAATGTTTGCACTGATTTGGCATTCTCACCAAATCCTGATGCATATGATGTAAAAAAAAAACAAACAGAAAGGAGAAAAGTTCATGACATTTTCCAACCAACAAAAACGATGCCAAAAGGTCAGGAGGAGTTTAAAAGACACAAAAACCCTGAAAATAAGCAGCCAGATGTTATAAAATACTTTAAAGTGACGGCCTCTGAGCACAAGCTTAAAACTTTCAAGGTACACGGACCAAAAAATGACTTGCTTATACATCAATATTGTAAAATATGAATTTCAATCCAAGTGAAACCTCAAGGCTTAGAAATCCCACTTCAACCCTCTTAATTCTTTCACAGAGAATTGGCCAAACAACTTGTAAAAATGTAAATATTATATAAACAAAAGGCTTGCAGATGAATTTCAGTTGAAATGAAAATGATTAAAGCAAAATATCCAAAATATCAGCAGGTTTTTATATTTCAGCAAGTTACCGACTCATTTTACGGTTGCTGTGTTATTTATGAAGCTTTTATAGTAAATTAAACCAGAGAAGAAGAAACAAAGATGAGTGATTCCTTTTTAATGTGCAGTTTGCGTGAAGGTTTGAAGGCTGACATCGTTTCATGTTCAGGATCCAGTTTAAATGTTTTTATGATGAATGATGATCTTCACAAACACTGAAGTACAAAAATGTGAGTGTGTGTGAAGATCTGCGTATCTGGAAGACTGTGGAGGCATCTGAAAGGACAAACATGTGTAAAGCACACGGTAAGCACACGCTAACAAAACCTGAGAGCTGTGGAGACCCTGGAAGCAGAGAGCAGCAGCAGCATACACACACACACACACACACACACACACACACACACACACACACACACACACACACACACACACACACACACACACACACACACACACACACACACACAATCAAGATCTTTCACATTTTCAATAAAAAACAATCAAAAATAAAATCCAGTCAGCAGTTTGATGTTTGAGATTCTTGAGCAGATGATGTTTCTTTCATCATTAAAACATGCAGATTTTCTGTTTCTGATCAAAAACAAACAAGAATCAACCGATCACACTGTGGAGAGACGAGACGATGGAATTCAAGTTGTTTTTTTTAGATACAAAAATATAAACAGCATCTACACTTCCTCTAAATGAGAGCGCTGCAAATGTAAGTCGTTTTATTTATTCATCAAAAACAAGTGAGCAACGATCAGTAAGTTTAAAGTTAGGACATTTTAAGTTGCATGTGAATGAAATAAAGGAATAAATAATTAAATAATCAATTAATTAAAACTTAGCTGAAGAAAAATAGGGAGGTTCCAACAAAATATGTGACTGTTGTGATCTTTTAGAAGATCATGATTTTAGATTTTAAGCGCATATTTGACCATAAATTCATTTGCTCGTTCAGCAGTTCCTCAGCTTGGTTTTCTCTGGTCTTAAACCAAAAACCTTCCAAGAATCAGAACAGAAGAATGATGCAGTTTCCGCTCACTAGCAAAACCAAACCAGTCGAAATTCTACGTCTTAATACAAAGGAACCTCGAGACTGACGAGAACAAGCAGAGAAAAAGTTTAACTGAAACTTTCTTTGTCTGATTTGGCAATATTTCATTCTCTTTTGTTTTTTTGTGGAGTAATATGAGATAGTGCAGAATGTCTGAATTTACTGACAGACAGACATGAATGACAAACAGCTACAGCTCATCTCGTAATAAAAATAAAAGCATGGAACAGTATGAGCTACGTTTTACTGCGCTACCAGCAACCAGTAACAGCCTCTGAATTAAAGTGATGCTTGAGTTTTCACTGCCAGACGTTCAGCAGCATTAAACTCTGCTCGTTGCAGTTCTCTGAAACAGCCACCAGGGGGAGTCAGTGACTCTGTGTGCTATAAAAGACACAAGAAAAGAAAGCTGTCTCCTACTTCATGTCAAATCCATCATGTCTGTCTTAAGAGTGAACCGGGTCAGTCTTTTACTCTCCAACCAAACACAGCAGCTTGGTGGACAGTGTTGGAGTGAAGGAGGGCGGGGCCTTCACCTCCTGTCTGCAGCCCCGCCTCCCACCCAGAGTTCTGACGGTTTAATACCACATGACCTGTCATTATGTTCACTTCTTCTTGCTGGATTTCTCAGAGCGTTTAGTGTCTGATTTTCCGCCTCGCTCTGACTTCTCTGATCGTTCTCCTCTCTCCTTCTCCTTTTCTGACCTCTCTATTCGGTCTGCTCGGTCCGAGCGCTCTCCGCCTCGTTCTGACCTATTGTCCACCTTGCTGCCATCCCGTCGCGTCCCCTCATCGGTGGATGAGGTAGTTGGTTGGGGTTGACCCCATTTGGCAATCTCCTCGTGCTCTGAAATACTGGTGGTGATGTTGTTCACCCAGGCTTTGAGGTCGTCCTGTTGAAGGGGGAAGGGACAGAACACCAACATCAGCTGATTGTATACTTACTGTTCATGACACACATAATGTTTTTATTATTATAAGGACATAAATATAGACAAAATATCTCACCTCATCTTTTGCATGAAACAAAAACTCACTGCCGTCCTTCGTTCTGCAGCGACAGAAACAAGGAGTCAGTTATTTCAAATGAAAATCGGGTTCAACCCTTCAGTGTTTTTATGCCTAGATGACTCACAGGTCTGATTTAAGGGGCAAAACACACAAAAACATTCCTTCGGTACAAAGTTTAGGTTGAAAATGTAAAAAGAAACTGTTCCTCACTTCAGCGTAAAGACGTTCTTCTTCTTCTTGTAGCCATTGGTGACGTCGCACTGGCAGTGGGAGAGGCTGAGCAGGGACTCGTTGTTGTAGGGTGTGGTCGTGTTCTTGGCATCCTTGTAGAAGCCAAGCTCCCCTTTGTTCAGCACGCAGTACAGGTTGACCCATGACCTGCTGTAGTGGGGGCAAGCAGGGGGAGGGAGCATGGAGGTGAGGAGGGTGGGGGTGGGGAGTGAGACGTAAAGGGAGGGTGGGGAAATGGAGGTTGGAGGGGAGATTGGGAGGAATCAGGAAGAGCTGCAGAGTCATTGTTGCTCGGCTAACACCTGACTCACCTGACCAGAGCAGACAGGTAGGTAGGCGGGATGGACCAGCCCCAAGAAGGGAGGAGGAAACACACTGCTGAACAAACACAAATGAACGGACGGACACACGGATGACCAGACGGTGGAGGAGATGGATGGATGGATGGATGGATGGATGGATGATTGATGGAGGGGGGACGGGGGGGACGGGGGGGGGTCTACGTACAGTTTGTGTGCTCCTGTGTGTGACACCTTTGTTTGACTTACCTTGGAGGAGACAAGAGAAACAGCCAGGACAGCGGAAGAGACGAGAAGAGAAACAGAGGAATTTGGTTAAATGCCATTTAAACAACAACAGAAAAGTCACATGCTGCTTATTCGATGTGAAGACTCTGATTCATGCATCATTCTAGTCAAGAGCAAATATCAAAACACATAGTACTGTGCAAAAAATTTCAGGCATTTTAGATTCTTAAATATTCACATCTGAGCCTAAATTAATCCTGCAGGAGGTCGAATCCAAAAATCATTCAAGCAGGATTCAAATCTGTTATTGTCCAAATCTTAGACATAATTTCTGATTTTTTAAAAAACGGATTCAGAACTAATAAAACAAAAAGACAAGATAATTAATCAGCTTCACCCCGAGAGGAAAACAGCTATTTAGTGCCTGAAACATGCAGAATACTACGAGTGAACCGTGTGTGCAGCTTAATATCTTTAAAAATCTTTAATAAAAAAGTAAAACAGAAATAAGACCAAACAAGAATAATGATGCATGTGAGAACTTGTCCACATTCTTCCTTTACTATGTTGCTGGATTTTCAGGACATTAATCTAGACAGAAAAACTTAAAGTTTACATCAGCTTTTAAGTTACTTTTACATTACTATATGTAAACAAGGATTTATTTAGATGTCATCTAAAAACAACCAACACATCAGTTAATAGATTCTAAAACATTTGTTAATGGTTTTAAAACACATGACTTCAAATACTTAAAATCTTTTAACAAAAACATTTCTGATGACATTTTAAATGGTGTCAATGCAGCTTCTACATCAACGCTGTACTAACTGCAGCTCATGTATAAACTGTGTATGTAATTGTAAAGAGAACAAAGATAATAGAAAACGTTAAAACTGCTCCCAGTGGCTCATTAGGATCACCATGGTAACCACACCTCAGAGAGGCAGTTACTGTGTCCAAAAAAAACTTAAAGCGTGTGACAGAAGGCTCAGATAGTCACACATGACAAGTTTTTTATTACTACACTGTTTTCTTTAGAAGATATAAAAATATAAAACGACTTTTTTATTCATGTAGAATTTATTTATATGCTATAAAAGTTAAATGAAGAATTTTTTTTATTTGATTTGGTTAGTGTGTGACATCATCAACTGTTAACTGTGATTGTGTGACTTCAAAATGCTGGTTGAGTTACATAAAGTGTAACTTTGATGTTTATATTGTTATATTGTAAAGTTAAACTGAACTATAGAGCTCAAAGGGGGCGGGGCTTGTAATCTTTTTGATCAAAATCGCATTATTGTCTTTTTAAAAAAATGTGTTGCACTTTTTTGTGAATTTTCATACAACATTGTACAACAAAGCACACCAGGACAAATCAAACTGCATGTTTTCATGTGAAATTTTTATCGTTTTCTAAAGTTGCGAGTTTGAAAACAGACAGAAATCCTGATAAAACAACAAACTGGATAGTAAAAAAGATGATTAAATGCTTTTTTATTTTTTTAAGTGGACACATTTCACATGCACCACATTCTAACACATGGTTATCTTGAGAATTACCTGGATATTAGTATGCACATGGACTTACTGACTGTAGTAAGACAACAGAGACAGGCTGAATCTCAGTCCTTCTCTAAAGCTTTAACTGTATTTAAGAGTCAATATCAAACAAACAGCCACATCAGAAGCAGTTTGGAGATTCACATCTGTCCAGATTTAAGCCATTCAAGATCATGCTTTACCTTATCATGTACATAACATGGCATGTACATATGGTATATTCATCCAGTGTCTTGAGACCCGCGTGAGTGGGACTCATCCATTGCTGGAACAGGATGAGCTTTTAGCTGCGCGTGCTCAGGCCAGCGAAATCAGAGACATTGTCTCTGATGTCTCTCTGGAGGAAGCAAGGTGGTCATCTGTGAAGGTCAGGTGTGTGCGCGTGTGTGTGTGTGTGAGACCAGCTGCATTCATCATCAAGCCGCTGTCCGAAGCACTTCCACTGTTTATTAAGGGCTTAGATTAGAACACATTCAGAAGCTGTTGAAAGACTCTGTTTTACTTTAAAAGATTCCAAAATGAGTGAAATCAGTCACAATAAAAGCTGCTTGAACTTTATAAAATGCTAACAAAATTAATTCTTCATTATTTTCTCCCTCACACATGAAAAACTGAGAGACCCTTTCTGAAAGAAGGTTGTTGGATCTACTAACTGTTTGCCATCACACTAGACTCTAGAAGAAACTAACAAAAATACCAGAAAAGTACTCTGGTGTGTATTTTGTATGGCACATATTTAAAGTGCTTCACATTAAAATTTGTCATTCATTTGGGATTCAAACCAGTGACCTCCCAATTACCAGACAACATAATCTACCTCCTGAGCTGCTGCCAAACACCAAACTCACTAGTTGTCCTTAATTAGGAAACATTAAGAATCTCACCAAGCAACAGTTTAACTGTTCGCAGGTACCGAGTGCAGCTTGTTGGGATCACATGTCAGCTGAGCAAATGTCTGTCATGCATCTGTTCAACATTTCAGTGGCAGTTTCAGTCCAGCGTGTTAGCTTCAGAACGCAGCATGCTAAAGTCGTGCTCCTGCTGCTGTTGATGAATCAGTGAATAAGATGGGCATGAATGTCTTAAGATGCTCAGACCCAAATTCACCAACACTGCGCTGCTCCTGTTTAATGTACTTCATTAAGTTATTTGTTCTGTCTCAGCATCAGATTCACAAAGATATTAACACTAATTATATGCTGATACAAACATCCTCGTCAAATTCAGGTGATTCCTGTGTTTGTCTCTCGCTAAATAATCTAAAATCTTACCACAAATTGAGCAGAAATGAAAGTGACAAAACAGCATGAATATCTTACTGTAGGAAGAAATAATCTTAGGATTAGATTTATAAATCAATACGAGACATTTTGTGCCTTTCGGACGAGCTCGGCAAATTCTTATTTTCACTTAAAACACAACAAACACAATGTAAAAAAGATCTAAATATAAAAGCAGATTGAACATTGTCACATTTTTACCTAATTATCTGCATCAACGTCTAACAATCATATGAAGAAATGATTAATTAGACTTTTCCTGCTTGAAATTCTTTTTAGGCAACAGTTCAGCTGAAGCTCCTTTTCTTCGGGTCTCTTCGAGTTCTTTGTGACTTAGATGGAGACGCAAAACCCTAAATTGCATTTGATGCGCAATTCTTTAGTGAATTTGGGCCTGAGAGTTCTGAAAACCTCCAACTACATGGCCATCAAATAAAATGTATCTAATTTCATCATTGCAAGTCTTAACTGTATTTATTGCATGCATCCTCGCCTACATCAGGTAGCCTTCACGGCCCTGAACACCCACCTATTGGTGCTTTTCTTCATGCTCTCGATGTCCAGCTTGCGGAACAGGAAGCCCTCGTGATGTGCTGTATGTGTTGGAGGTTGGGACACTGCTGGGCTGCTCTGAGCTGGAGCAGACCTGGACCTCCGCGTGGTCTCTCCAGGCTCTTTGGGACGTGGCCTGCGTCGTGGTTTGGGTCTGTCTCGGGCTCGAGGCCTGTCGGGACGGGAAGACTTCTCTGGTAAGCCGTTAGGCAGGCGGGGCACCTCACCACGAGCCTGCGTAGAGGAAGGTTGATGTTTGTGTTATCCTCTGTCTTGCTGAACAGACTCTCACTGATTATCTTTAACATGTTATAAGAAACACAAAAGTGACCGTAGTTTGAAAAATATTAGTTAGTAATAATTACTCCTGTGTATGGTGGTTTATTTAAATTTGAAATCTTTGTGACACTTCGTTTCAAGATTTCCCATAAAGACCAGACAGCCAAAAAGATTCAAGGTGTTCCAACACTCAGTGAGAACCTTTAGAACTGTTAGAGAAGGTTGAAATGGGACTGAGGCTGAATCTCCACACCTGTGCTGCTTCCCTTTCTTGCAGCTGCTCTACAATCTCTGCCATGGTGGATCTCTTTTCTCTGTAAAAGAAAAAAAACAAAGGGATTTAAATAAAAATGACTCAGTTGTGATTTTTAAAATTGTGCGAGCTAAAGAAACCTCACCCTCCTGCAGAGCGTCTGTCTGACTGCTCCCGTCCCACGTCGTTCTCACTGGAATCCTGTCTCTCTGGTCGGTGTCTGTCCCTCTCTCTTCTCCGGCCGTCATGTCCCCCGTGACCTTCCTGTTCGCTGGATGTTTGTCTCTCTAACGTTCGTCTCTCTCGCCTCTCCGCCTGTTCCCTCCACACTTCCTGAGGTAACTCATCCCTGCGGGCCTGGATCAGCTGTTCGCTGGACAGATGTCGTTCTATTCTCTGGTCCCGGTGATACGTGTGTGTCTGGACCTGCGGCTCAGCGTGGCCAAAGATGTCTGCCCTGGATCCGCGTGGGCCTCTGGTGGGCTCGCTGTGCAGACGCTCTCGACCCGGTTCCTGGAGCACTACCTCAGCCATCACGGCCACCTCTGCTCTCTCTGTTCCTATTTCCCCGATCTTCGGGTCCCGTTCTCTTCTCACCTTCTCTAGTCGACTGGCTACAATCAGTGGCGTCACCGCGTCATCCAAGTGTTTAATCTTGGGTTGCCGTAGATACGAGGAGGCTTTAACTTCCATTTCCCTGCCTACCTGTCCTGGCTGTAGGTGACTCATCACCTTTGTGGCCTGCTCTCTTGCAGTACTTGCACTTTCTCGAAGCTGGTTGGCTGAGACTAGCATGGCTGCCGTGGCAACAGATGCAATGGAGGAGGGGGCTGGCTGCCGTAGTCCTGCTGCCACACCCACAACAGCACCATGTCGGGGCTCCAGGGTGTGGCGGTAACTAGAGCCATTCATTACAGGTGTGTAGTTGGCGACTGTTGACCCCAACCGCCGAGCCACAGACGATGGAGAGGGTGTCGGGGTGGCAGGCGAGGGGGAGGGAGGAGAGCTGGCTTCATTCTGTTCATAGATGGTTTGTCTCATTACGGGGGAGACTGGGAGGCGGGGGAGGTTCGTTGGACTGGGTGAAGCATCTTGGGGGTCCAGGAAGACTTTACGACCCAAGAGAGGCGTTGGGGGAAGTTTACCTTGCTCCGCTTTCAACTTTTCAACCTGAAAAATACATTTTTTAAACATTCAGATTCAGAGTGAGTCAATAACATCAAACTGTTTCATTTAGCTTCTCAGCAACAGTTTTAATATTTTGACAATTAAAGAAATGAAGATATTACGGAAGTGAGCCGTCGCAATGAGCTGAATCGCTCCTCCCAGGTGGCGGCGGCTTTGCGGAAGGCTTCGTGTCGACGAATGAGCTGCTCCACCTCATCTACACTCCCTCCCAGCTCATTGCTGTTGATCAGCGGCTCCTGAGCAGTCAGCCAGGCCTCCGCCACCATGGCCTCCTGAGCAAACTGATGAACCTCCAATACTAAGTGCAGAACAGAGAAAAATACACAAACCTTTACAAAGAAACACGGTAGCGTCTCCTCTCTTTATGTTGTCTTTAGTTTCCAACAGCATTGATTGTGTTTCATTAGATTTGTCTGTACTCACGTTGCTGCAGGACTTCCCAGTGTTTGTCCCACTTCTCTGACAAGTCACGCTGCTTCGCAACCACCTTTTCCAGCTTCTCCTTGATCTAAAATTTAAAACCAGAAACATTTGAATTAAAACGTTCTAGCCGCTGATGTCTCTGCATTTTATCAAAACATGTCAAGATAACTTATTCCATCCTAATTTTGAAGTGCAAAAAGTTTGATCAACTGATATTTGCTGATAAACTGATAAATCTTGTTCAAATATAGTTTTTACTTTTATCATAATGTTGTAGGTGTTTTCATCTCACCTCCTCAGCTGCAGGGTTTCTAGCAGCTAGCAGCATTTTTCCCATCTCGATGCACTCCAGAACGCTCTGACTCCGAGCCTCCACTTCGCTTTTCAGACCCTGGTGATAGTTCATCAGCACTTCCACTGAGGACACGTCTCTGCAGGAACCATGCAAAGTTACATCAATACATCATCCCATATAAAACTACATACAAGCAGACTGGTTACCCAGTTCTGCATATTGAAGGAACATTTAGTAATACATGTACTTTATGATATTTTGCACTTGAACTTCACTCTCTGGGATAATTATATAATGTTGAACAGCTGTAGGTGTAACGAGGTGTCTGTGTACCGGTTTTACCTCGGTTTTTCTCCCGTCCCGATCTGACAGAGGATTGATTCCATCCACATGATCTGATCTCGGACCATGCTGAAGAACCTCAGCTTGTCTGTCTCAGTGGTGATCTGTAGCCGACACTCTTCGCAGGATGTCAGCAGCTCTTTCCAGTACTGCATCACTTCGTGCTCCCGACACGCGATGGCTTCGGCCTTCTCACCTGCGTACACCGTCCTCAGCTGAGCAGCACTCTCCTGCAGCTGACGCACCTGAAAGAGTAAAAGAACAAACCTCATACAAACAAAACTGAAAGAAAGAAAGAAGAATAGAAGCTTGTTTTCCAGATAATTCACAGAAAACAGATAATATACCTAAAACTGCTTCAAAGGAACACACACACACAAAAAAAAAAAACATGAAATATAATAATATAGATGGATCAGACTAATAATCCACAGCTCACACTGACTGTTCATGACCAAATATATAACTTCTGAACCAATCCATTATTTTTTAACCTTATAATTAAGATTTTATAGTCAACAGAGTCGAAGGCTTTAGTGAGCCAACAAACACAGATACACATTAGTCCCTGCTGTTTATGAGAATAGATGATCCTTAATGACATGAAGGATTGCTAGTCACACATCTTTAATCCGTTTTTACAGTGGGGCAAAAAAGTATTTAGTCAGCCACCAATTGTGTAAGTTCTCCCACTTTATAAGATCAGAGAGGCCTGTAATTTTCATCATAGGTATACCTCAACTATGAGAGACAAAATGAGGAAAAAAAATCCAGAAAATCACATTGTCTGATTTTTAAAGAATTTATTTGCAAATTATGGTGGAAAATAAGTATTTGGTCAATAACAAAAGTTAATCTAAATACTTTGTTATATAGCCTTTGTTGGCAATGACAGAGGTCAAACGTTTTCTGTAAGTCTTCACAAGGTTTTCACACACTGTTGCTGGTATTTTGGCCCATTCCTCCATGCAGATCTCCTCTAGAGCAGTGATGTTTTGGGGCTGACGCTGGGCAACACGGACTTTCAACTCCCTCCAGAGATTTTCTATGGGGTTGAGATCTGGAGACTGGCTAGGCCACTCCAGGACCTTGAAATGCTTCTTACGAAGCCACTCCTTCGTTTCCCGGGCGGTGTGTTTGGGATCATTGTCATGCTGAGAGACCCAGCCACGTCTCATTTTCAATGCCCTTGCTGATGGAAGGAGGTTTTCACTCAAAATCTTACGATACATGGCCCCATTCATTCTTTCCTTTACACGGATCAGTCGTCCTGGTCCCCTTGCAGAAAAACAGCCCCAAAGCATGATGTTTCCACCCCCATGCTTTACAGTAGGTATGGTGTTCTTTGGATCCAACTCAGCATTCTTTCCCCTCCAAACACGACAAGTTGAGTTTCTACCAAAAAGTTCTATTTTGGTTTCATCTGACCATATGATGTTCTCCCAATCCTCTTCTGGATCATCCAAATGCTCTCTAGCAAACCGCAGACGGGCCTGGACGTGTCCTGGCTTCAGCAGGGGGACACGTCTGGCACTGCAGGATTTGAGTCCCTGGCGGCGTAGTGTGTTACTGATGGTAGCCTTTGTTACTTTGGTCCCAGCTCTCTGCAGGTCATTCACTAGGTCCCTCCGTGTGGTTCTGGGATTTTTGCTCACCGTTCTTGTGATCATTTTGACCCCACGGGGTGAGATCTTGCGTGGAGCCCCAGATCGAGGGAGATTATCAGTGGTCTTGTATGTCTTCCATTTTCTAATAATTGCTCCCACAGTTGATTTCTTCACACCAAGCTGCTTACCTATTGCAGATTCAGTCTTCCCAGCCTGGTGAAAGTCTACAATTTTGTTTCTGGTGTCCTTTGACAGCTCTTTGGTCTTGGCCATAGTGGAGTTTGGAGCGTGACTGTTTGAGGTTGTGGACAGGTGTCTTTTATACTGATAACGAGTTCACACAGGTGCCATTAATACAGGTAACGAGTGGAGGACCGAGGAGCCTCTTAAAGAAGTTACAGGTCTGTGAAAGCCAGAAATCTTACTTGTTTGTAGGTGACCAAATACTTATTTTCCACCATAATTTGCAAATAAATTCTTTAAAAATCAGACAATGTGATTTTCTGGATTTTTTTTCCTCATTTTGTCTCTCATAGTTGAGGTATACCTATGATGGAAATTACAGGCCTCTCTGATCTTTTTAAGTGGGAGAACTTACACAATTGGTGGCTGACTAAATACTTCTTTGCCCCACTGTATATAACAAGTGTTTTACACGTCTTTCAGACATCTATAGAAACAATAAGCTAGATGCAGCTTCTTTAAATGCAAACTGAAGCAGGTAGCTTTCTAATTTAATTTGTTACTGTGTTTGATTCTCCACCTGTGTGACAAGCAGCTGGATGTCCTGCTCAAAGCTGTGAAGAAGTCTCTGCAGGGTGCTGGTGTTGGAGGTGCTGCCCTGCCGAGCCCGAACCTCTGGTAGCCTTCGATGTTTGTCCTCGATTTGAATCAAGACCTTTAAACCAACATATTGGATGTTTAACCAAAAAGCAATCCAAAACAAATGCATTTTTATTAAGTGTGTGATTTAACTGACACCAAAAAGTTGACCTCAGCTTTGTTCTTTACCTCTTTGCAGTCAGAGAAGAACTTGTGCAGCTGGTGTGATGCTGCAAGCATCTGAGCTCGGGTCTCCATGAGCTCCAGGAGGTCGGCCCAGGCCTCGTTTACACCATCCTTCCATTCTGCTATTATGGCCGCCTCTGAGTGACCGTAGTCTATGAGCTCATCCACCATCTGGTTGACTGCGGTCACTCGTTCAAGACCCACAGTTCCTGTCTCTGATGCGAACTCTGTGAACTTCTCCTGCAGGACCTGGATGTGTGGACAGCGTGAGGGACATACAGAAAGTTTGGTAATAAACAAGCCGTGAAAGCAGGACTTGAACTGAATACATTTGTATTTAAATATCCTTTACAACTTTTACACAGTCACAGTTTAGTTTTTAGGATCTCAGGCTCTAGAATTTGGTCCTGTGAAATGTTCAGTTGTTTTTCAATAACTCAGATCATTCTTACTGTTTTAGGACTTACAGTTTCCTCTAAATTCCCACCTGAACACACAGATTTCCCATTCAGACTCTAATTTACACTCAAAATAAATTGCAGATTAATTAAACAATTACCAAACGATTCTTCCATACACAGTTCCAGATGTTTTTCATTACATCTTATACATCTTATAGTTTTTACTTGGTTTCTTGTCTCTTTCTCTCTCTTTCATGAAGTGTTGCCCCCTCCCCCCATGTCAAAGACAGGGTGGGAATCACCATAGCAACTGATGACTAGCAGCTTTTAACCCATCAAATTAAATTGGTGAAAGGAAAAAGTCAAGATTCAACCTAAAAAAAAATTTAAGTGGTAAATAGGAAAAACTTATTCTTTAGAAATTAGTGCTCTTAAATGCAGGTACTCTTCAAAATAAAAGTCTGTACAGGTAAAATGATCTTCTGACTTACAATTATGAAAAAAGCAAGTAATCAATAGGTCAGTTTATTGAAGTTAAATAAGAAACTCAAATGCTTCATCCATAGAAACCCTGTTGTAAAACGTATAAACTTACAGTGACATGTTCAAAGTCTTGACCCAGTTCAGGTGAGCTAGCGACCACTTCCCTCTGAGCGATCCACTGCTCCAGCTCGTCAACCTCCCTGTTGAGCTGATAGAGCCAGTACTGCTGCTCCAAACGGCTCTTCCTCTCCTCCACCAGGTCCTTCAGAGACACGTACAGACGGTCCACCTGAGACTGGCGTTTACTGATCTGTTCGCTGCAGAGAACAAACAGTTCAAACAAAAATGGAGCTGGGAAAGATTCAGACATACAATCTCAGTGGGTAGATAAATTCTACATTTTTAATTTTAAAGTTTGACTCAGTTTATAACCACAAAGACTGAAAACGTTTGTTTTTTATTTTTTCAACAGCTTTTTAGAAATTCATTAAAAAAAACGTTCTATTGTCACTAAATAAAAACTTCTTGACTTCATGAAAAAATTAATATGACCAAAAATATTTCTCTTAAACTTAACCAGGAAATAATCTGACAAGAACAATTAAAGAAATCTGACTTTTTTTTTTTTTCAAATTTTAACTTGACAAAACTTTATTTACTGATATTGTTCACAAATGTAGAAAAGTTTGTGTAATTTCTATTTAAAGGTATGTTTACCTGTCTGGATGTCCCATCTCCAGCAGCTGTCGACACTGCTGTGACAGCAGGCCGATGGTCTCAGCGTAGTCGTCGATGGTCTGCTCCAGGAGCAGATGTTTTTTCAGTAACTGCAGCGTACTCGGTTCATCCTGGTGTGAGAAGACAACAGAACATACAGGACAGTTCAGGTCTAAATACAACATATCTTACAGAGGTGATAGAATTTCTTCTTAATAATTAATTTATATAAAAAATGTAATTTTTAAAGTGATTTCAGACAAATGAAGTCACCTTTCCCTTCTCCTCATTCATCATATGCAGCTCCTGCTCACTCAGCCAGGCTTCAACCTCTGCGGTGTCGAAGTAGTACTGCTGGGCCTGGTACATGGCGTCCAGAACCAGCTGCCTCCTCTCGGTCTCGGCCCACAGCAGATCCCACAGCTGGGCCAGCTGGTCGTGTCCGACTCTGATGCAGTCAGCCTCTGGACTGCGAATGGATGCAATGATCCCCGCTCTCTCCAGAACATCTTCGATTCTGCTCCTGTGGCCTTCCAGCTCCCTCTGAAGCGTCTGCAGTAAGGAAATCACAGCATGTGACAGAGAACTGTGACATTACTTATGTTAAAGAGGAAGAAAAAACATGAACATGCAATTAATGTTAAATGTTACACGTCATGTTGTCTCTGGATTTAAAGCTCACAGTTTTAAACCTGCATCAAGGGAAGCCAAATTGTTGGTGTTTATAAAGTTTGACCAACATTTTGAATGATTTCAGGTTCTAATGATCTCACCTGGTTCTTCTTCATGAGCTGCTGAACTGCCTGCAGAGTTGAACCATGTTCCTGAGACATGGCCAGTGGAAGGCGTTCCTGGACCCACAACTATAACCACACAGTAGAGATCATTTATCCAGATGTTACGTAGAGTCAGTTTGAGTTTCAGGGGTTTGAACTCACAATCTCATCCTCCAGGTCTCGTCCCACTTGATGAACTTCTTTAGAAGCCAGAAGAATGCGCCTTCTCTCCTTCAGTGGTTCGATCAAACGCGCCATCCTGGTCTCTACGGCGACCTGTCGCTCAGCGACCGTCCCTTTGATCTGAATCTGTTGTTGGACGGAGGCTGCCTGCACCTGGAGCTGTCCCACCTCCTTATACCACTCCTCCATCTGGGTTTCCATGGTCTAACAGGGAGGAGGAGGAGGGAGCATGACGGATGGATGAGAAAGAGACAAGTCAGTTCAGTTGGAATAAAGAAACATGTCCAGGAGAGAGAGGATTAAAATTATGTCATGAAGAGAAAACAATAAAAACAAAAAAGAAAAGTTTGGCATTTTCTTAAAGTGGATATTTTTCATTCTGAGTTTACAGCTTCCCCCTTATAACCAGATTTAAAAAATTTAGAACATCTTTGTAGTGATATAAATATTTATGTTTTAGACAGTTCAGTTATTTCGACTCTATGAAGGATGGACAGACACGAAGTCAAACAGAAAGCAGAAAGAGTTGCTTGTTAGTGATGAAGAGTGGTGAAGGTTACTGTACCCCTTGTCAGGATGGATTCTGGGTAGTGGAGTGAGGATGATGTGGTAAAGCAATGCTAACGATGGCTTGTTAAAGGAATCTGTAAGCAGCATGCTGTGGGGGAGGAGAGTGAGAGATGTCTGGTGAAATGATGCAGTAAAAAAAAGAACAAAACTGTGACTCAGTCCAGGTCAAAGAGTCTGAGTCCTACAAACCACCAGAACTTCATCCCAACATCACACAAAACTTTAGCATTAGTTACAAGTTATTGGTCAAATTCTCACAAAACTCCTGAAGAAGCAACTTGCATTGTTATAGCCCCTCCCACCTCATGCCAGGACTCTTCTCTCACCTGCTGTCAGGTAAAAGGTTCAGAAGCATCAAACTGCTACTACTAGACATCACAACAGTTTGTTCCTCCAAGCAGTCAGAATACCTCCATCTTACACTTGATGACGGGCGGCGTAGTCTATCAGGAAGGAGGTCATCCTCCGATCGGGAGACTGGAGCTCGATCCCGTGTCCCGGCAAGAGGCTACATGTTGAAGTATCCTTGGGCAAGATACTGAACCCCACAACTGCCCCGTTCAAGATGGCTGCCCTCTGCTCCTCACCTCACAGTGAGTATGAGTTAAATGCAGAGCCAAATTTCCCCACGAGGAAGTAATAAAGGAAAAAAATATATATATATAAAAAATAGACGTGTGTAACAGATCTGATGTTCCTTCTAAAGTTCTAGAACTCGATCCAGAAGAAAACCACCAATAACTACTGAACTCATAATGAGATCAATGTCAATCCAGCTGTTAAACGTGTTTCATGGTCAATGAATCTGATCATGTCGATACAACAAATCTCAATATGGTGGAACTGATGTGCTTGATGGAGGTCTGAGCTCTACGAGTGATTTTCTAGTTTTAAATCAGTTTTGTGTGACAACACACGATCTTTTCATCCAAAAATATTAGTGTCTGATAAGCATAAAGCTTCTATGTTGCTCTGTTAGAAACATCTTGTTGCTACCTGCAGCCTCCACAATCCATCACTGACAGAACTGATAAAAAATAAATAATCTAACAAAATCTGGAGAAGACAGCAGGACTACATCATCACTAGAAAGCCCTGAGGTTAAGTTACCTAATGCACTGAGCTGCCTAAAATCCACCAACACATAAACACTCATGATGGTGCAGCTGAAATGTTCATCAGGAGAAAAATTAAACAACCCAGTTGAATTTATAGATATTAAAAATAGATGGCAAAAAAAAAGGCTGATTGTGCTGAAATGAGATGAAAAGCAGAAACTTCTGCAGGCGAACAGACGGCAGTGTTGCTGTGATGATGTGGTGAAAAATAATGTAACACTAACTGAGACAATCAGGAAACAGACTCAGAATCATGTGAGTTTACGACAAAACTGAGCTAAAACTAAAAAATTAAATAAAATAACTTGTTAGAAATAAACGGTGTACGAAAGAAAAGATAAAAGACACAAGATAAACAGAATTCTCTTCAGAATAAATGAATCAACGTTTAAAATTTTTATTCCAGTACTTAAAAAATAAAATATTTTTTATTTTGATAAGTTAGGAAACAGGAAGCAGCAGACTTCCTGGATGAGAATCTTTACTCAGAGTGTTTCTGGGTCAAAAAGCTGCAGGAAATTAATATTTTAAATTCCACATACTTGTAGTTTCTTGAGCTGCTTGTTGACAGTAGTGAGGTCCTGTCCCTGATCCACGTAGGCCAGCTGACCCTCCAGCTGGCCCAGTCTCTGGTCCAGGCTCTCGTAACTCTGAACCAGCAGGTCTGCTTCGTTGGCCTCAAAAAGCTGGCGTGCTTTGGCCTGAGTGGTGCACTCCAGATCCTGCCAGCATTCCCTTATCTCCTCCAGCTTCTTCCGGACCACCGGGCTGAGTTCTGGCTTCTCCTTGATCAGCTGCTGGCCCTCCTGCATGGACATAAAACAAGAACATAAAAAGATTTAATAACGTCCAAAAAATGTTTGATCAGTAAACAAATTTTCTGTTTTGCATTTTAAGTTATAAAAAAAAATACAAAAATTTCAGAAATAAAATCTAAATCTTAAATAAAATTTCAGCCTATTTTAAGGGTTAAAAGGTCTTTTCTAAACCTTTTAATTCCAACATCACAAAAGAAAAAAAACATTCATGCAAGTTCACCTCAAGGTCAGACCCAAGAGCTCCACCTCAGACCCGACTGTCCTCAGGTCAAAGGTCATCACAGGACAATCAGAATAAAAGAAACTGAACAAATATTTAACATGAAAAAATATTCCAACTGCAAATAAATTAAAACTAAATAAAGTAAAACAGCAATAAGTTGGAAATTATTTGAATATTAACATCACCACTTAATTCATTAACTGGATAAATTGGTTTTGGAATAGAATTACATTTTCTTTTAAATTATGAATGAAATATTTAATTGATCTTTAATTTTGTGCTCCGTGATTTTATTATAATTCAATCGGTGAGTGAGAAAATGATCTAATGATCAGCTGTGATTTTGACATAATAATGTGGAGATGAGGTTCAGTTTGGTAAGAAGGAGTGTGTGTCTGTGTGTGTGTGTGTGTGTGTGTGTGTGTGTAACGTGTGTGTCTGTGGGTGTAATGGGATTAAACCACATCCCTTTAAAGAGCTTCATCAATTATCCCCTCTTCCTCGTCCTCCTCTCATCATGAACGCTTCTTTTTACATCTGATCTCCTGCTAGATGTTGTTCACCTGCTCCCTTCCTCTAGTTTTATTCTACTTACTCCAAACTGGAATATTTTAGGACTTCATCTAACCTGCATGTTTCATGTGTGTGTCAGAGAAAGAAACAAGTAACAAAAAGAGATTCAGATCAATTTAAAGCCAGTTCTGAAAATAGGAGGTCCTCTAGGGCGCTGCCTACTGGAGGGGGGGGGGGGGGGGGGGGGGGGGGGGCGGGGGGGGGGGGGGGGGGCGGTGCCACAGCAAGACTACCAAAAAAAAAACCAAAACAAAGTGCACCCCTCCTTTGTTATGAGTGTTGTTGAGCTGTTGGTTGAGAGCCTCAACCCCCCCCCCCCATCCCCCCCTACGCAGGTGGGGGCGTCAGATAGTATCTCACTGAAGGATAGAAAGCAGGAGCATCATAAAAAATCCCAAAAGGAAACGAGTTAAAGAGACTTTAATCTCTGTTACAGACAGACAGACAGACAGACAGACAGACAGACAGACAGGTTACATTTACATTTAAAACTGATTGAATAAAGTTCGGTACTGGAAAAGATACAGCGATCCAACATTTGGTGCCTGGCAGGCGGCGTCAGACCTTCACCAGCACTGAAAGTACCTATGAGCAGTGACTCACCGACCACAGAGGACATCATCCTGACTCACTTATCAAAAATATTCTGATACATTGTACAGTACCACCTCATTACTGAAAGATGTGACAAGTGTCTTCCTGTCCTAGAACTGGAGACATCAGTCTGAACAAGTTTCTGTCTTTGTTTACAGAAAAAGTATCCAAAAAAATAAATATTTGTAAGATAAAAAACACTAAATAAAGACGTGTATGTGTTGAAGTGAAACACACACAGTGGAAGTACAACTGTAGTTTGTAGAGTGAGTTACGTCAGCTTTCATTCTGTGGTTTCCCTCCTCTGCAGTGAGTGGGAGGGTTGTGTGGGATCGAGCAGCTTCACCCACCATCTCAGAGCTGACGTGATCGTCCACTACTCAAACAAACACCATCTACATAACAGATATTCATTTTCAGTCCTTCAGTGTCTCTTTTCTCACCTAAACTCATGCAAGTGTAACATGATGTAGTTGGTATCCTCTGGACAGAAAGGTCCAGTTTAGTCTCATCCGTCCAAAAGATGTCCTCTTGCTTATCAACAAACATTTTGTTGTGTCTGGTTTTTAGTGTTTTTCTGTCAGTGATGGAGCCTCCTGGATCTTCTACTATAGAGATTATGTGTCTAGAAAGTGATGGATCTTGGAGTTTGATGGTTTTGGAGGGTTTCCTTGTTTTACCCACCTCTCTCTCCATCTGAGCTGCCTGGGGTTGTGTCTCCTCTCTACCCGTCCACTCAATTATAAGACCATATAAGTCGATTGTTAAAGCTCCAAAATACAACCTGTGAGAGCGTTTTCCAGGTTCCACAGAGACTTACCACCAACAGCGCATGCGTGCACCTTCCTAGAGGAGCTGATAAATATGCATCGGCGAGGTTTCGCTCTGTTCAGCCGAACAAAATACAAATTCTGCAGCAATATGTCTCATTTTAATACAACGATTAACTTTAAAATGTAAATGTAAAATGCATGCACTGTAAAACTGAATATTGCCATTAAAAAGTGCATCAGTTAGGGTTAGGGTTGCAGATGGGGATCACATGAAGAATATCAAAAATCGACCAATGTGGTCATATTTGACGTGAGGTTGGGCTCCTCGTCTTGTGTCCACGTCCCGGACGTTGTCCTGCTACAGTCACATCAAACTTATACAGTTTAATAATATGATCAGCTGGTCACAGGAACATGAAGCTGCTTGGAGATGGTCTGTAGTCTTTAACATGGAGCTCCTCAGACAGATCTGGTCCATGTTCAGTGTGGTGCACACAGTGATACCAAACTACCCAAAAACCTCTGTTTCCATTAACCCGTTAAGCATCCGAGGGCCCGCCCACAAACGTGCACTTCTCGTGCATGTCTTGTGGAGTCAAACTTTTAATAATATGCACATGTCATATACTGTATATCATTTGAAAGCTATAAGTATCAATAAAATGTCAAACTTACAGATTTCCTGTCCGTTTAATTTAATTTGTTTATGCGTTTTAAAAATATTTTGGGGGAAAATTGCAGGAATGTTAAGGTGTTAAACAGGAAGAACAGCTGATGAAAAGCTTAAAAGAACCTGAGATACTGATTAATGTTAAACATTTAGTTTGAAACAGACTACAGTATAATACAGGATTATAAATCTATTTATGGGAACCAATAAATTGGGTTTTATGATTTCAGAAAGTTATTGATAAAATGAACAATAATTTATTTTTAAGCCATTTTACTGTTTACTTGTTCTTTACTCTGTTTACTTGGTCATCTAATACAGACCTGCAGGGAAACATTAAACATTTACATTTAACCGCATCAATTTTCAGGGGAAATGAAAAATGTTTTTATTGAGAATCAATAAATTTGGGCGAGTTAGTACATGGAGGAGGAGAGAGAAAGAAGGTGAAGATGAGGAGAAGGACAGTGAGAGAGGACTCCTGACAGAACACTGATGCTAACAGTAACAGATGGGTCATCTTCATTCTGCTGTCTGGTGTGTGTTTCACAGTTGACATCTGCTCTGGAGCATCACAGCTGACACTCTGCTGGTCACTGTGTCTGTCACACTCGGGTCACAGCAGCTACTGTGTCAATATTTACTTTAACTGCAAGAAAAATCTACTTATTCATCCAAACAACAACAGACAGCTCATTCCAACTTAAAAATCCCTCTATTACCAAAATCCAGGAGTCACCGGGCGAGGGGCGGAGCTACAACCTCAACAGGTCATCAGTATTTGGAAACATGTTTAAGTAAAAAGGAGATTAGTCTTGAATTTTAGTCTGAATATCCAGAAAGTTAAAGCTGAACTTTAACCCCTAAAATATATTTGAATAAAGTGCCTCAATTTTTTATGTACAAATTGTTATTTTTTTTATATCTTGTGTTTATGTTCATTTAAATTTCAGAGTGTTGCACATTCACTCTGTTCAGTCAGTTGTTATGCAAAAAGCTGCTTACATATTGGAGGCTAGTGATAGAGCTACAAAAACATATTGACATCCAAGTTCCTATTTGTTCCAGAAAGCTTCCAGCCTAAAGCACGACGAGAGCTGTTGTACCATCATCTACTTTACAACAGCCTCTTCTCCTCCTCTTTGCTGCTATCACAGCATCTCTTTGACGTAAGAAGCAGTAAAACTCATCTCTGCTCTTTTTTCTCCTCTTACATTAGTTTTTACTCAAACCCCCGAGAGCATCTTTATATCACAAAATGTAGAAAACCATAGAATTCAAAAGACATCTGCAAAAGACTCGTTTCATCTCATTGCATTGCCCTTTTTAGGACATGAAGAGAGAAGTACAAACACTGGGAAGAAAGTTTAAATACAATATTTATAAATTAGGACGTCACAGAGATATTTGTATTAAACTGTGAACATTAGAGGTCAGTTTGAGGAATGATTGCAGATTATTCTCTGAAAGCAAATGATCAGAATTACTGAGATATATAAACATATGCTGATACTTAATCCAGACACATCAGAGCTTGCAGGAATAAACGTAAACCACAAAGTATAAAAGTGCAACTGACGTCACTGATTTAACAAAAGAAAGTGACGCTTTATCTATTTTAGTTTAAATATATGAGCAAACAGATAAACAGAAGCAGCTCGCTGTGGTTAGAATTAAAACTACCATGAACTCAGTCGAGCAGAAGCAGAACTTGTCCTTAGAACGTTAATGAGGTCAATTAACCGTCAAGCAGAGAAGGAGTGATAAGAACCAGGATCAAAGGCCTGCTGGGTTAGAGCTTAAAACTGCAGGGAGGAGGCGTGTTTACACGCTGCATTCATGTACGTCTCATTAAATCCACCAAGTCTCCTGAAGCAGTTCAACTTGCAAAGCTCCAGATCGGACTTGATCTTTACCAGGTTACATAACAGAGTTATCAGAACTCCTGAATGTCACACAGACCTCCAGAAAAAATCTGGATCATCTGGGATCCGTTTCTAAAAGGTTCTTATTCACATAGTTTCAGATGTGTTCACTGCCTCATTAAGGAAGTCCTGTCATACTGCAACAATAGAACTGAACTTATTGATCCTACACTGCATTACACATTCAGAACAATGCAAACGTCAGCTTATTAGATTTTGACCTCTGCTCTACATTAACATTTACTGCTGTGGGCGAAGTCTCTGCATCACACGGATCTTTGTTCTCTTTTCATCACTTTTTAAATTCATCTCATTTCAGCAAAGACAATCCAACACAGAATCATTTCTTCCAACTGGAACGTGCGGTTCTCACCAATGACGAGCTCAGAATCTGTCTGATTCTTTTTGTAGGTAAAATTACATAACTAGTAGCAAATTAAATGTTTTTGTTTTGTTGGCTGCTGGCAACAAAGTGTAAAAAAACCCACAAATAAATCATTATAGACAAAATGCTTCCCGTTAAGTTGTTTAAATAAGTTGTACGTTTATTCAAATCTGCAGAACTATTATCAAAAACCACCTAAGTTTCAAATGTCTCTCTTTCAAATCAAATGATTAAAAACCCTTTTTGTTTGTGGCTGTAAATAAATATTTACTGATTATTTCACTTCTCTTTATTAATAAATCATTAATTTGTCCGTCCTTACAATGTTTTTAAAAATTATAACTCGTGCTGAAGTGGATCTTTCATAACTACGATGAGAACAAAACTATTTCCTCTTTAATGTAAATACAGCTCTTAATTAAAAGAGATAGCTACATAGATTTTTTACATAAGCTAAAAGGTGAAAAGAATAGAAAGCTGCACAGCTTATTTAGATGATCTATTCATGACCAACATGCAGTTTTTCAGTCTGTTGCTGGAACCAAATTGAGTAGAATGTAGTAAGAAGCTGGATGCACCTTAGACATCATCAGTGACAGGAAGAATCTTTGATGCTCATACAGCTGTTTTCACCACACAGTTTATTTAACCTAACGTATAAACACAATAGTCTATATATTCTAGATTAAATGTGTTTCCAGTAATTGCCTGTAAAAAACATCCTTGCTGCATCTGAAGTTTCTGTAAACTGCATTTAAACGATCAGACAGAGGGAGCAGATAAACGTCAAACTCCTGAATGAAAAGAGCAAAAAAAAACAGAAGAAGCAGAATGAGAAGAGTCAATGAGAGAGAGAGAGGAAACAGGAAGAACTGGAAGGGATGGAGAAATGACCTTCACACATGAGGAAAGGAAGCAGGACAAGGAGGAAGAGCTGATTGGGCAGCTGTTGCCTGGCAACCACTGCAAGCACAGGAACGAGAACACTTTGCTTCACGCTGTCGCGACATGTCGTCACGTCAAGTGTAGCGAATGACGTTCATCTAAGCAGGTGTCCTCTGCTGGGGTGTCCTTCATGACTGACAACTTATTAAAGACTCAGTGACAGCAGGAGATGGACCGAGTGATTGAGGCTTCGTCCTCAGTGATGAAGATGCTGCTTCAGTCTGCTGTGGTGAAGAAGGAGCTGAACTGAAAGCTTTTGATTTACCGGTCTGTCTCTGTTCTGACCCTCACCTGGTCATGAGACCTGAATCCTGACCAAAAGAACAAGATCATGGATACAAGCAGCTGAACTGATCTTCCTCTGGAGGCTCTTAGAGATCAGGCGAGGAGCTCCATCATCCAGGAGCAGCTTGGAGTAGAGACGCTGCACCTCCACATAGAAAAGAATCAGCTGAGGTGGTTCAGGCATCTAGTTAGGATCCTTCCTGGACGTCTTCTTATGGACGGACTTCTTCAAATCGCATAACAGTTAAAAATCTAAATGTTTACAAACTGCACCCCATGACATTATTTATAGCACATGACAGTTAAGACTACATCAACATTACTTTTAAACAAACCTAAAAACCCTCTAACTTTATGTAAAACAAAAGCAAAACAACAGAACTAAAACATTCTGCCCTGCAGCGGCTTGTAGGATGAACACGACCGGCATGTATGACCTCAGAAAGTAAAAACTGTCAATCTGCCAAAAGCCAGATGGCCTGTTGAGACGACAGTCTGCTGCTGAGGAGTGGGAGGTGGCACCAGTAAAAGCAAATAAACATTAATATACTTGGGAAGATCTGTTCAGCATAAAGCACAACCTAATCAGATCTCTAAAACTCTGTAATTAAAAGCACTTCCTGTACAGACTGAGAATCAAGCAATGAGAACTGAAATGACAGAAATAAACTGGAGAAGTATTCTGTGTTTACTAAGTTAAATAAAATCTGATTTAGTTGGAAACATAAAACTTTAAGAAACTGTGAAGATTTTCAGCTGGAATATATTTAAGACATTTTATTCTCTGTCGAAACAGAATTGGTTACAATTTAGTCTTAAAGAATCTTAATTATGTCTTAATTTTTCAAAATTTCCAACCATTTTTACAGCATTGATACTCAGTTTTGTTGTCTTGTCTGATTAGTTATGATTTAGGTTCATGAACTCTTTTCTTACTTGTACTTTTAGACCCACTGGATGTAAATACTGAAGAGTTCCTGCAACGACTGAATCGCACAAGAACATTCTGAACTCTTGTGAACATTTTGACATTTTATGAAAAACGCCTGTGCAAAAGCAATTTGCAATTATTTGGCAACATTTGCAGCCCAGTAAGATCCAGGTTTACAGCTAGAAAAGAACATACAGTCAGTATTTACTTCAAACATGTTTAAGTCCATCCAACAGTCCGTACAAGCAACATCCAACCTGGACCAACATCCCGTCAACACCCAGTTAATATCACCTCGATGTTACTGATTGGGCATCAAATAACGATTAACTCTGACCCTGTTTAATAGATGTACATGACCTGATCTGCTGCTGATGATTCATTTCAGCACACACACTTAAAACATATCAGATATTTTTCTTTATCTCTGCCCAGAATGGGATTTACTTTTTTCTTTAACATTAAAAACAGGCCTCTAAGAAACTGTAAAGAGAAAACCAAGTAAGTACCAGTTGTGGATGAAATGAGAGCAGCTGTCATCTTCTCCTCATTCAGAAACACTCATTCATTCATTCACATCCTGTCATGTGACAGTCTTTGCAGAGTGGCTGAGGAAACACCAGCAAACCCAAAATCCTCAACTGCAGCTTTCAATAAAAACAAATGGATCTAATCTGATCCGACCCCTGATAACTGGTTCTCTGCATGTGTTCTGAGCTTCATTGTGGAAGAAGAACCAAAGTGCAGGTGAGACTCAAGGATAACGAAAAAAATAACAAATAAAAACTAACGACAAATAAACTCCAAAAAAAGCACGGCTTTTGACAAACACCAGGAAAAGAGATCACATTTCCCCCATCCTGGCCTCTCTGCATTGGTTGCCCGTAACTTACCGCGTGCATTTTAAGATTCTTTTATATGTTTTTAAATCTTTAAATGCTCTGGCCCCCTCCTATCTTTCGGAGCTTCTCCAGCTCCATGCTCCAGCTCGCCCCCTTCGGTCGGCTGAGATGGCGCTGCTGAAGGTGCCACGGTCTCGCCGGAGGACGTGGGGGGACAGAGTATTTTCTGTGGCGGGTCCGAGGTTGTGGAACCTGCTACCGCTACAGATTCGACAAGCCTCGTCTCTGGCTGTCTTTAAGTCTCAACTTAAAACCTACTTGTTTGCCTTGGCTTTCCCCCCGTCTTGAGCCTTTCTATCTTTGTCTTGTTATTTTATGTCTTTGTTTTTATTGTTCATATATGTTTAATGTTTCACATTCTTTTGTGGTGTTTTTATCTGTTTAACTTTGTTCAGCGCTTTGTATCAGCTGCCGCTGTTCTTAAAGCGCTATATAAATAAAGTTGACTTGACTAGAACCGTGACATCAAAGGTCTTTGGAGTCTTTACTGTTTTTAACTTTTAAACTCACTCAAACTCATTTTTGAGTTTCCAAAAGGTGATTCAACTGTATTTATGAGGAAGTTCTATAGGAATATTCCTTCTAAAAGTGTACTAGACGTTCAGACAGTGAAGCTGTTGTATTTACTTTGAACTGTTTGAGAAAATAATGGTTTATAAAGCTTGTTGCACCTCCTAATGTCCTCCATTCTCCACTCCATCCTCACACACGCTTGTTATTTAAAGTCAGACTTCATGATAAAACTCACTGAAAGCACTCCATCCTCCACAGAGCTAACAGCTGACAGAGAACACACTCAACGACTCTCCACATCAGAGAAATGTGACTGTAAGGCAGGAGAAATGCATTATCTGAACAACCAGCAGCACTCACCTTCTCGATTTTATCCAACCACTCCTTATTCTGGGCCAACTCAGCCATAAAAGCCTGGTGCTTCTGCCATTTCTTATGAAGCTTCTGGGTCTCGTCTCGACTGCTGTCTCTCGCCATTAGCATCTTCTCATACACCCAGTCCCCCAGCTGGGGAGAGAAGAAGAAAAGAGGAGTAAGTATTAGACGGATACTGTAAATAACTGTTATGATGTTTGCAGATTTGTTTCCCATGTTAAAAAGGTTTCAAACAGATGCTTGAAACTGTGTCAACTTCATTAGAGAGATCTACATTTGATATATTTAAACAAATCTAATACAATTTATGTTACTTTAAGCTTCAAAAGTAAAATGAATGTTTTTATTTTGACATGAAGAGGCCAAGAAAATGTGCAGGAAGAAATACAAGGTCAAACGTACAGACATTAATGGTTCATGACGCAGAGCAGTCACATGTAGGCAGACACACGTGTACCAACAAGCATGGCTGCAGGAATTCACATGTGTAGGCATCATTACAGATCACAGTGTCCACATCTTCAACACACACCCACACAGACACAGAAACATCTCCACTCTTCATCAGCCTCCATCAAAAAGCACATTCTGCACATTCCATGGGAAGAAAACTGTGAAAATCCTTCATGCCTGCATTAAAACCACCAAAATATATTCAGGTCAACATCCGCACCCTCCCTCATCAACATCCTCCTAACTGCATGCACCATCTCCATCTCGGCCTGCTCTCGTCTAACCCAGCTGGAAAGATGAGAACTCGTTTACCGGCAGCGTTTAACGGGAAAAGCCCGCTGGGTTGTGGCAGCTGCAGGCAGCCGCTGATGTCCGCATCCTCGCTCGTCTGCCGTATTACACATGAAAAAAATGCTCTTCGCTGCAGAGCTGGTGTGGAAGAAAAATGAGCAAAGAAAGCAAAAAAAGAAGAAAGCAGTGATGCAAAGGTGAGCGGAAAATGAAAAATAATACTGGAGGGAAGCTGAAAGCTTCACACTGAGGCTGCGCTGTGATGCTGAGGACTGACGGTAAGCTCAGCCAGGAGAGGAAGGAGGGATGGGGGTGGATCAGTGACGAATGTCAGGACAAAAATGA
Source organism: Pachypanchax playfairii (assembly GCA_006937955.1). Lineage (NCBI taxonomy): Eukaryota > Metazoa > Chordata > Actinopteri > Cyprinodontiformes > Aplocheilidae > Pachypanchax > Pachypanchax playfairii. Next base: position 369,560 of record SSNP01000169.1, read on the forward strand.
GGAGAACTGGGACAAGAGGGTGATGGAAAAAAAACCTCCTCCCCAAAACAATAAAATGGCAGAGAGCCCAGCCGGCCCAGAGGCGCCCCTCCCCTGCCTCTCACTCTCAACGAGCGGGCGAATGATTGAACAGGATGCTAGACTAGTTGGAAGAGAGATGGAGGAGAGAAGTGGGAGGAGCAAGAGCCTTGGACTGTGAATTTTGGGGGGCAGGGAGAAGTAGACAACTCCTCCAGGCTCACCGGTCACGGCTAATGATGCTGTGAAGAGGTGGAGGGGGGAGGAGGTTTTTAAATGGTGTCAAAGCAGCAGAATGGAAGAAAGAGAGGAGATAAAGCACTTTGAATTATTTTGTTTCTTTTTTCATCCTCTTTCTTAAAGCTACATTATTATTCTGCAAATATTTGAATCAAAATCTTTTTTCTGTTTCAGTTTTCCTCCTTCTCTGCACACATCAGCCCCGTCTCCAGCTCAGCTGATGCTGCTGCAGGGGTGAAGCACAGAGGTGTGACTATAAGCATCACAGCTGGATTTCAGTTCATTCTCTCTGTTTGACATCTGTTTTGTGATGCACATAGAGACATTTAGGATCCAGACAGGAACAAACACAGCTCACACATTCAGATGATGAGAGAAGCGTGTTCACATGCATGTAAATACAACACAGGTCTCATGACTGCAGAGGTCATGGAGGTTCACTTGATACGAGCGTGGCAAGGATCTGTGCAGCATGAAGAGAATTATATAGAGTAGAAAGAAGAAAATAAAAGATGCTTAAAAACAAAAGAGAGGGAAAAAAGATGATGTTTGAAAAGGACTTGAAGTCAGATTAATGTTTGTTTCTCAAAAGATATGAAAACAGAATTCCTGTAAACAGATTTAGCTCAATATCTGTAAAAAAACAAAACAAACAAACACGGGACTTTATCGGCTTCCTTTCACCGCAAATAAAAAGTAATTTACTTTATTAGAAACAAAGTGAAATAACTTCCATTCTGTACTTGTAAATGCATAAAAAGCTGACATTTAAAACTAACTTAGAAATAAAAACAATGATTTGCAGCTAAAAGTACATTTTACACAACTTCCACACTGTTAGGATTTGAGGTTGTACCTCACTGTCTTTTATTTTAAATAAACTTTACATCTTTAAAAACCCTCTGCTTTTAAAGATGTTTAAAACAACAAATCTTCTGAGAGTCAGGAAGAACACGAAAAGTCACACCCGGCTGGACAATCAACAGGATCCGAACCGAAACGTGTTAAAGATAAAACCATGAACGTTAGCAGGGAAACAGACATTTTCCACGTACATCTGATTTACTAGAATATTTGTCTTAAATATTTCAGCAGATTTGAACATTAATTTGAACATAAACTGACTTTTAAAACTTAATATATTCAAAGACAGAGAGCAGCAGTGAGTCAGTGGAAACACGAGGGTGTAACTTGGCCTGCAGAGCAAAACACAACCTGCAAACTGCTCAGGTTCCAGCAAACTGACGCAGTGTCACGCACGCACGTGCACGCGCACACGCACACTGTATTCTACGGACTGTGGGAGAAAAAGGCAGCTACACAGTGTGAGTGACACGTACTCATTCACGAGGACAGTGAGATACACTCTTCTTTTGAATTAGTGATGAGGAACTGTGCTGCTGAATTATTTAAGAGAATCAAAGAGAGAAAGTTGCTGAAACTAAACAATGTTTTGGCTGAGGGAGGAACCAGTGACTCTGCAAGCCGGGAGTGAAAACTGCAGGTAAGAACATTAGGGGACCAAATACGACCTGAAGCGATGTTAACAAAGCCTATTTTTCATTTATACTGGACCTTAAGATGAGCCACAATATCTGCAGTTCTCCTCCTAAACAGCAGGTGTCACTACTTGTGATTATTGCAATGATGTTATCTATTTTATTTGTAATAATTTATGCAGATGATTGTAAAAACAAACCTGAAAGCAGACTCATCCCCATGTGCTCTTCAATTTACTTCTGATTTTTTTTTTAAGATATTACTTTTACACCATGCAACGAGTAACAAAAACCAGGAAGTGCACAACCAGGACCAAGGCATAGCATAGCATTTAGATTAACTAAACAGCTGCTAGGGGCCTCCACACCAGCAGGGGGCCTCAGTGAGGGAGCTTCACTAAATGAACACAATGATTTTCATCTGGGTAAAATAACTTGTTGCTGATTTACCCTCATATTCTGTTAACAATTTAATAATTTTACTTTTGATTTTATTGAAACGATTCGTTCACCTCAACAGCAGAAATCAAAAGAAACAGCTCAGCTGATAAATCTAGTAACCAATCCCATAATTAATTCCTAATTCAACATTAAACCTAAAGAGAGTTGTAAAGAGCATCTAAAACATCTGACAGCTGATCAGCCGTGTCCACCAGCAGCTGTCTCATCTTTCTAATCAAGATATTTGTTCTTATAATTTGACTCACTGACTCAAACTATTCGTATCCTTGAACTCGACCCATCCCCCTCTTCATTAGACCCTCAGTCCTGAACCGTTGCCAGGCTAACTACCTACCTCATGACAGTCTTGGAGGAAATGCTGAAGTTGCCACTGGTCGTTCAGTTTTTCCAGCCAACGTCGAGCCAGTTCTCTGTTCTGGTTTCCTCTGAGAGAGCGAGAGCAAGAGAGGGAGAATTAATTCTATTTATAGTCATTTCTATTTTATTTACTATTATTCCTTATTATTCTGTTCTTCTTATTATTAATAAGGTTCTTGGCATATAAAAACATAAACAAACTCATACACATAACATGACATACAAACCATTAACGTTCAATCCAAACAAACTGTAAGAGGAACAAAAACACAGTAACAATAGAAAATTAGAAAGTAAAAGGTTCTACAAAATAAAAGTAGTAACAACAAATAGAATTCAGAACATGAAAAGGGATAAACAACTAAAGGAAGAAACAAAAGGGCAAAAAGAGAAAATTAAAACCAAGGTAAACAAAAACAACTAGTAGGAATAAACAAAACACAAAGAATCCCAACAAACCCCTCGAGCTGCAACACATGGATTTAACCCCTTTAGTATCTGTAGTAAAATAAAACTATTATTAATACTCTGAAGACAATAATATTTTTTATTATTTTATATTTTCATCGTCTCTTTGTACATTTATTAACATGGAGATCTCGTCATTTACCGCAGGGGTTATACAAAAATCCATGTTTTGCTCTATTCTCCTCCCAACCCCCTTTATTATAGGGAGCAAACCAAAAGCTCAGCTGTCGCAGAGATTTCACGGCTGGGTGTCCAATCGAAATGAAACAGACCGGGCTGTTTTCTGTCTTTTGTTTCATTTGTACGTTTGAAACTCTCGACTTAAAAAGCTTGAGATTCGATTATTGTTGTACAAAGAACTTTGTTTCAGCAGCTGCTTCAGTTTTTGAGCTGAATAATATAAATTCAAAAAGCCCGAAACTGATGGAGGAAATTTACTTTCAATAGAGTGATTCAATTTCAAACTAGCAACAGCTTCCAGAGTCCATCTTTAGCTTTTTAAGATGTTACTTTGAATATTTGAACAAAAAACTGATCTTATCACTTTATAAAAGACACTGCAGTGACTATAAAATACTGATAAAAACATAAAATAATAGTTTTAACAACATTTTATTCTCAGTGGTGGGAGTAATATTTAAGCCCTTTTTGTGTTTTGTGTTTTTAAGGTGACTCCAGGTGTTTTTGATACCTGCTGGCGAGGGTGTCAATGCGTTCCCTGATGCGTTCAGAGTAGATGTTACTCTGACTGATCAGACTTTCTCCTGCCTCGATCACAGCTTTGATCCTGTGCAGATTCAACTCCATGGTCGTGGTGAACTCTTTGTGTTTCTTTATTGCAGCTTCGACCGTTTCCACCGTGGTGGGGAGTTCCACGTGAGCCAGAGCCGACTCCTGCAAGATGAAGACCAGAACGCAGGAATGTCAGAAATATATCATATCATAAATATTTACACAATAATTATAGCAAATCAGATAAAACACTAAAAAGTGATACTCTAATTCTGTTGGTTTTAACAATTAGTCTGTAAAATCTGTTCAGAAATGTTTTTTTCTCATAAATATTTTTTAAAATCAACTATTTCTGCTAAAAATATACATTTTTAAAAATGTGGTTTTCTATAAAAGTACTTAGACATGTTACCTTACAGCTTATTGAACCCAAGCTTTATTTTGAAAAAGTGATTCAGATAATCATCTAATATTTACCTGCATGACTTTAGAATATTCTAGAGCAAAAAACAATGTAAAATAAATAATTTTTCTAATAAATGTAAGCTGAAATACTTTGAATGGATATGCTGGTTCTTCAGTAAAGTTTGTTTCAAACTAACTTTTTAACATTAATCAGTATCTCAGCGTCTTTTAAAGGTGCAATATGTACGTCCCACTGACGTTGAGAATAGAGTTACATTGTATCGATCTAATATTCTTCCTCTGATTTTCCACACCTGGTTGTTGAGGAAGGACTCTGCTTGTTTAACGTCTCGCAGGAACAAGTGAAAAATGTGGGCCTGGACCAGAACTTCTCTCCTGCTTTCCCACATCTCAAGCAGCTTGTTCCAGCCAACGTCGAGCTTCTGGAGCCACTGCTGCAGGGCGGCCTGAGGAAGAGGGGCGTCCTCGGACTCCAGCAGCTCGTTCATGGCTTGCAGGCGCTCGTAGTCCTCCTCATACCTGAATAAACAACAACACACACCTTAGATAACAAATAAACAGAAGTTGAGTTGTTCATCAGCTACTTACCGTCCAATCTCCTCCTTCAGAGCAGCATGTTTGTTGATGAGTTTCTCCGCTTCTTCCAGGTCATTGGGCAGCTGTTCTGAGGCAGCGGCAGTCTGAGTCTGGACCAGCCAGGTTAGGAACGAGTCCAGATCCTGACAGGACCAAAAAAAAAAAAACAGTCACGTGTTATTAGTTTAAACTGTAGAAACATCTGGAGGATTCTGTTTCATCTCCGTCTCTGTTTTTATGTAAAACTTTAACAGTTGCATATTTTTTTTAGAATCTGTATAATAGAACTTTTTTTTTATTTTAACATTTAACTAAAAATTCCTACAAACACCTGAAAACCTAATTAATTTGCTGTGCTGTTCAAAGGAACACAGTGTGTTTTTTCGTGAAATTATCACTAGAACACTCATAAACAAATCTCCCCTGATCCAGAACCTCGATGTTGTTCACTTATTAATCAACATATGTCCCAGTTGGACAGTGTCACTTGTCTTTGTTCTCATCAGTACCTGTATGAAGCTCTGCAGCCTGCTGGCCACCATCAGTGAATCCTCACATCCCTGCAGGGTTCGTTTAAGCTCCTCCCACTCAACGCTGATGTCATCAAATGGAACAAGAATCTCCATGGTTCGACCCGGATGAGCGGTGGCCAGATGTTCTGCCTCCTCCTTCATCAGCAAACAGAAAAGAAATTGCCGTGACTCAGACCTAAACTGCTTCTGTATTTGGATATTTTATGAAATATTTAAGAAAGCAGATAAATTTAATGTACAACTTTAGGTGTTAAATTACAGCCTGTTGAAATAAGATCCAGGAAACTGCCTTCCATCACTCTGATACCTGCAGGTGAAGAAGTTTGGGCTCCAGGACCGACAGAGCTCCCTCCATCGTAGAGAGGCGTCTCTGCAGGGCGAGAACGCCTCCCAAATCGCTGCCCACATACTGGGTGGCGTCAATAGCTTTTCTCTTCTCTTGGATTTGGGACTTGATCTCTTGACACTCGAGCAGGTAGTTCTGCAGACGTAACATCGACTCCAGCTGGTCTTTCTTCTGTTCTACCAGCTCTACGATGCTGTTCCATCTGGTGCAGAATGCAAGACACATTTAAATCACAGTGTTTTTAATTATCAATTTTTTTCTGTTTTTAAATTTTTTTAAGAACAAATTCTGCTGCTTCTGAACGCGTTTTGTGAGTGGAGATAAATACAACATGAGTAACTGTCTCATGCAAAAGTAACGATGTGTAAAAAGTGTTTGCTGGTTAATGAGTTTGAGTTGTTTAAGATGGAGCCACTGCTCTGATTATTAGCTGGACTGTAGCTGATAATCTTCTCCTTCAGGAACATGGATGTTAAACTGTGGTAGTTTCAGCTCAGACCTTCTCTGTTTAACAGACCGTCCAACAATATGTTGTCCTGAATCTGCTCCAGACCAGCAGATCTCAGTATAGATCCATTCAGCCAAGACTGACACACACTCATGCACCCCCCCCAACACACACACACACTATAATGAGGTAATGACAGAGTCCCTGGGAAGCAGGCGGGTCAGAGATGGACGACATACAGTCTGGTGAGCTGTTAGCGAGTTGAAGGGTTCAAGGCAGCTGCTTTAAAAATGTTGGGATTTTCTGATTAATTTTGTGCAAATATTATAGTTTGATTTTTTGTCTTTTTAAATCTATTTTTCCAATAAATTGTTACCTATTCATTTATGAATGTTTAAGGTCATTAAAGCCATTTTTTCTATTAATAAATTAATATTAACCCTTTAAGCCCCTTTAAAGTCCCTGAGCCTATTATGAGCCGACTGCTTGAGCTCCTGGGTGAAGATTTGCTAATAATTAGTAGAAAAGGTTTATTCCAGCCCTTTTGATCATCATCGGGCACACCCCCCTATGATCAGCTGATTTACCCCCCCCTCACACTTCATTATTAACATCACTGTCTGCATCTGAATCATTCGATTCTACTTCACTGTCACACTAATCTTCATTCTGCTTTAATTCTAATCAATCATCCACCATATCAAGTACACATCGAGTCCCTCGGGGGACATGGTATAAAAATACTTTCTCCTGCATGCCGGGTGTGTCGTGAGCATGAGACACTGTTGTTACTGCTGATACTGAGATAATGTTGTTGTCACGTGCACGTGGAGGGCTGTCTGGTGTGCACGAACACTGTGTTGACACACCGGTGTTCAGCACTCAAAGGGTTAAAACATACAGAAGTGTTTTCATTTAAAATCATTTATCAATCACCAGCGATTTTAAATCAAAACACGAGTAAATAAAAAAAAATGAATATTGCTAAAAATAGTGCATGTGATGTCATTTAAATTTTTTATTTTTAAGATATTTTACCTCACACTGCAGCATTTTTTTAAAGCTGAATTTCATGTAAACAGGAAGCAAACGTGTTTATTTAAATGTTTGTTTTATATTTTTGGAAAAATGTTCTGAGTTGACGTCATGTTGAGGGAAAAAGCTGACACAGATGGTCCTCCTGAGACAGCGGGAAGAGCCAAGGTCACATGACTCGGCTGCCAGACCGAACTGCAGTCAATGAATATGAGTGAGGTGTGTAAACATGGCCGACGTGCGTGGAGAGGTGTTGGCTGCAGAAAACATCACTGCATGAGTAAATGCACTTCTAGCAAGATGAAAACAGATTTGAGCAAAAATTCAGCAAAACTAACGTTATGATGTTTGTCAGTTCAGAAGCTGAACTGTTATATTTTAATTGTTCGTCTGGTATTTGTGTTTTATTCTAGGTAGAATGAAAACAGCATTGTTGTGCATATAAGCGTCGACCACTGTAATAGAATCTGGAGTTTGATATCTGGAAGTGTTTTTGAGCCCATCCAGGAGAGAATCAAGCTGAATCAGCAGTTTTTTCCTTCAGGACTGCAAGTCATGAATATCCAGTTTTGACCTTTGACCTTGTCCCTTTCTCCTGATTCTCTGAATCTTTTAACGACATTATTCTCTGTAGACAGTGGAATCTTCAAAGTCTTCACAATTTTACACTGAGGATTTTTTTTTTCTCAAATTCAACAATGTTTAGATGTAATTTGTCTCAGATCCGTGAACTTCTGACCATCTTTACATGATAGAGACTTTCTCTCTATAAAATGTTCCTTTAATATGTTGCTGAGCCGCTGTCCATTAACCTCCAGCTGTTTTTGAATTGTTTCAATTATGTTTAGATCCTTTTGTTAAAATGAACTCATATTTTCTTCTAACAACAGAAAAAACGAGACAAAACAAAATGTTTGGCTTATTTTGAGGTAAGAAATATGACTGTCAGTTACAATAAAACTAACAGTTTTAGAAACGGCGGCGGTACGATTATTTTAGTACCTGGAGTTGAGGTGATCTTGACAACCTCTGACCTCTGTAGAAGATGGATGACCTCCATCAAGAAGCTGTTGAACTATCTGATTGACATCCAGGATCCGTCCCATGAGGCTGTTCATCTCCTGATCCAGACTCTCAAATCTACAACGACAACAGGAGTGGGTTATAAAAAACATCATTCAAGGTCCTTCATACATTTAAAGCCTCTTCCTCACCTGTGTGCCACCACCTCCACATCCTCCAGTTTCTCAGGTATCTCCATCTTGTCCAACCACTGCTCTTTCTCATCAATCCACAGCTCGCAGGCGTTGACCTCGCTGAACATACGGTAAACGGCGAGCGCGTCGTGAAGCCACTGCTGTCTAAGCACAGCGACCTCAGCGACCTCTGTGTATAGCTGCTCCACTTCTCCCATCCGCACCTGCACCTCCTGCCGAGTGAGGAAGAGACACGGCGACAGAAATAATAAAACGATGACTGAAAACAATCAGGAGAGTTCGTCATCTCTATACGGTTGAAGTGTACACACCTCCTGGTCACGGTACTGCAGAGGCAGCGCCACCATGTGTTTACGCAGCGCCACTACATGTAAACGATGTTTGTCGATAGCCTCGGTGACGCCTTTGTGTTTTTTCAGCAGGGACTGTGTGGAGTACTCGTCATGACCGAAGTCTTCGCTGGAGACCAGACGATAAGCGTCCTGCAGCCAGGCCACCACGTCGTCAGTTTCCGTGGAAAACTGGAAGAAGTTGAGCGCCTCCTGCAGGTGGTGGAGATGCTGCGCCGCCTGATCCTCCAGCGTCTTCCACTCACCTTTCACCTCCATGATTCGCTCCTGAATTCCAACCGTTTTAAAGCTTTTTTCACTCAGAATCTGCTTCCCCTGCTTTATGGTGTTCTGAAAAAAAACAAATAAAATTAACTAAAATGTTTCAGATTTGGGGAAAACACACAATCACATGATCAGGTTACATTTCTGAAGACTTTAAACCAGGGGTGTCAAGCTCCAGGCCTCGAGGGCCACTATCCTGCATGTTTTAGATGTTTCCCTGCTTCAACACACCTGATTCTAATCCTCTGCATTTCAACAAGTGCTGCAGTAACCTGTTAACGACTTGTTCATTTGAATCAGGTGTGTTGAAACAGGGAAACATCTAAAACATGCAGGATAGTGGCCCTCGAGGCCTGACTTTGGGCACCCCTGCTTTAAACCATGACATTAAACATTTCATTGTTTGGTTTAATTTATTATTTATTCAAGAAATAAAAAACAAATTTAACTTGTATGTGTGACGTTAGGGAGATGTTATATAAATGGCCAATCGCCTGTAACATAAACAACAAGCGACAGTCATGTGACTATCGCACAGATATTTAATTTGTTATATTTGGAGACCTTTTAGAAACTCCCTCATGAATGCTGTTTGTATTTTATCACCAAAGGTTACAGTCAATGGCAGATGTTTTTAAACCAGCTTTATAAAAATATTTATTTGACTTTGATTTCACACTATTATATTAATATTTTGTCATTTCTCTCTGTGCATGTGTATTTTCTCTTGGGATTCTGGTTTCTTCCAAGAGACCAAAAATGTTCATGTTAGGATAATTGGAATTGTTAACTTGTCCCCAGGTGTGTGTAACCACGCCTCTCGCCCAATGAGAATTGGAGATGGGTACCACGCCCCCGTGACCCTGCACATTACAAACAGGTATAGAAAACAAACGGATGATAACGGTGATTCCCTCGGTGTATTTTTTCATGCATCGTGTCTCATGTTGACTGAATCTTCCTTTATGAATCAGCTGGTCAGAGTTTAGATCCAGCTCAGACTCTCAGAATGTGGAGAAGATCTGAATTATCTTGATATTCGTCTGAAAATTTGGGCTGTTTAAATAAAATAAACAAATAATTTCAGCCTATAAAAATGTTACATATCAAGATCTTGCTGTAAAGTTTCTGTTTTTAACAGATATAGTTTAAAACTGCTGGTTTTACTCATACACAATATATAAAAGTACCTGAAAAGATAAAAACTTTGTATTCTCAAAGGCAAACGTCCCAACAAGCCCAGAGCAAAGACTCCAGGTATGGTCAGTATTCCAGGGGCAGAATTACACAAAAGCTTCCAAAAACAAAAACACAGACCTGCAGAAGTGATCGGTGAGCCAGTAACTCTCCGGCCAGAGTTTTGTGCTTCTGGAGTAATCTCAGTACACTGCTCAGGTCTTTGCCGTAACCCTGAGAGGCAAGGATGGAGCTTTTCTCCCGAATCCAGGCCTCTGATTCTTCCAGCTCCTGGCAAAAGAAAACAAGACTTAAAGTTTAACAAAAAGTGTTTAATCCAAGACAATTTATGTAAAAAAATAATATAAAGAAAAAACTAAGAAAAAGTACAAGAGAAAGAAAGATACATAATAAAAATATGTGAACGAGACAAGTAAATCAGACTCATTTATCATTAAAATGATCCAAAATAAATCCAGTATAGAGCAACTACCACCGCAGGCTTACACCAAACTTCCTGTTCACATCATCAGGAGGTGAGATTTAGAGCCTTTAATTCTGCTGCATGACACCATAACAGCTGAAGAAAAATCCCAAAATAAAACTTGATAAAAAAGTGTCCCTCACATTTGGAAACAAAAATAAAAAAAGCTATTTTAAAATAAGATATTAGAGTTCTGGGTTTGAAACTGTTTTAACGACTTATCTGAATGTTTTTAAAGAAATACAGACAGATAAAGAAGATGGATGATTAAGAAATCTTTAGAAAATAAATCAGATTTATTTATTTTGCTGCCCGACTGCTAAAAGACTTTTATTTTAAGTTTAATTCAGTCTTCACAAATCTTATAGGAAAACATGTAAATGTCTGTCAGTTTGAATATTTACTGACGACATGATCCCGCCTCCCACCTGAAAAAAGGCCCACAGCTGTCTCGACTCATCGAGTTCAGCACGTCTTTTATCGGCCAGCTGTTTCAGCTCCTCCAGACAGGAAGACACGTGGTTGACACGGTTACAGATCACCTGTGGGTCACATGGTTGGTAACCTGGGAGATAAAATAAACGGGTTTAAGAACAGAAACGACACAATAAGCTTTCCCACCTACGTTCACCTCAGAGAGGAGGAACTCTAACGTTAACTGTCTCTGACCAGCCACTGCTGACTGATGTGTTACTCGGGATTTGTAACCTTAATGTTTTTTCAACAATCACCACCTGTTAAATTCTGGATTTAACAACTAATTGTGTGTGTGTGTGTGTGTGTGTGTGTGTGTCTCTACCCTCTATCGTGGTGAATTTGAGTGCAGCAGTGTTGAGCGTCTCGACTCTCTCAGACTGAACAGTAATATCAGCTTCTTGCAGGTTGTGCTTCTGCAGCAGATCATCCACCTCCAGCAGATGCTTCCCAAAGTCCTTAGACAGCAGCTGGACCTGGTTCAGGAGGAAACAGGATGTCTCTGTCTCCTTTAACTGAAGCATTTTGGATCTTCTATATGAACTGAAAACACATGCTTCTGTACCTGCGTGTCCTCCATCCAGTCGATCATGTACACCATGTCTTGAAAAGTCTTCTGCAGAGCCAGATTCTTCTCCAGGCGAGTTCTCCTACCAGCGACCAGCTCCTTCAGAAGACTCCACTGACCGAGGACATTTTCTTTACGTGCCAAGATACGTCGGATGTCATAGTATCCTTCCTTCTCCATCTCTGATGCAAGTTCCACAACTACACCGATTCTCTCTTCATATGAAGCTATGTCAGCTTCAATGGCCTCGTGTTTCTTCATGGCTGCCTCGACTGCCGGTAGGTCGTATCCAAAATTGTCCTAATGGATGAGAAAAGAAAATCCAAGAAGCTGTTTAGCAGAAGCATTAAAGAAAAGTGATCAAAGAACGTTAAATAATTCTAAACTGATGAAGATGTTGCACTGAAAGTACGAAAGCTGTGAAGATAAACATGCGCTGTAGGTGGATTAATAGAAATAACTGGTTCTCAAAACATCTTCCTGTTGCAGGTGAAAGTTAAAAGACAATCACAGGTTTGGCATCCCTACCTGTGACACAAGTCTCTGGTTCTCATTGAGCCACGCTTGCCTCATGGTCATTTTGTGGTCAAAACGCTGAGCCAACAGCTCCAGCTTCTCCTGACGAATCAGCTCCTTGCGCAAAGCCACACCCCTCTCATGCTCCGCCTTCTCTAGACGCTCCCAGGCCTGGATATTAAATGTTAGAAAAGCATGTTTAGTAATGGTAAGAGAACTATAGTTGAATATTTCAATAACACAGCAGGGAGACTGATGACCTTGTTGATGTCTGAGATCAGCTTCCCGTCATGAGGCACGTAAGGTTTCTGGTTATTGGCTCTGAGTTTGCTTTGGATGGTGAAGAGAAGGACTTCCAGGTTCCCCTTCTCCTGGAACCTGAAGGAGAAACAGAAAACTTTAATGTTATATACATAATGAGAAAATATCACCCAAAAAACAGGAAAGCCCTGAACACACTTGATGGGCTTCTCTATAGTGCAGTAGGTTGTGAAGGCCTGCAGCTGCTGCTGAACTCCCGTCAGCGAGTTGGCAAATTTCTGGTTGCTGATGACGGCGATGGTTTTTTCAATCCAGTCGAGCAGGTCTGACGCCAGAGCGTCGTACCGGTTGATGATCTTTTCTGCCTCTACGCAGTTGTCTAAGACCTGAGTAAAACAAATACAATGTTCAGAGGAAGACAGGAAATATGTTAAACGTCTGCAAACTAATACAGTATTTTCAAGATGTATTACCTAAAAAGCACAATAATTTTCATAACTGTGATTTTTGTCTAAATAAAAAAAAACTAAAAACACACCAAAGATAAAAAAATATAAAATAAAAGCATCCATTAAAAAAAATATATATAAAAAAGAAAAACAGCATAAATATAAAAAATAACGACTATTAAATTATTGAAAAAAATCAGCGTTTTTAATGTTTTGGTTTTGTACATTTATCGTTCTTCCCTGTTATTTTCAGTTATTTTTGAATCTCACTTTCACTTTTAAAACAACGGCTTGAGAGAAAAACAAAATAAGATTGCAATATTTTTACAATTAATTATAAAATAAATGAGCAAGAGGTATTAAAATAAATCAAAATACTTATGTTTGTCTTCTGTTTTTATTTTTCTGTTTATTTCTTCAATTATTAGTCATTACATCTTCACATTCAAATAGTTTTCCATATATTTTCTCATTTCTTATTTGTTTGCTTTTCACAATATATTGACGTCTTTTAGCTGTTTAACTCATACCAGCGCTTCTCTCGTGGTTCATTTGTTTATGTATTTCTTAACAGTGGAAACTGATCGTTACCTTGCCAACTCTCTTCCCCTCCACAATAAGAGCCTTCATCTTAGAGAAATAGTGGTAGTAGGCGACCACATATGTGATGATAGACTTTTCGTCTGGGTTCTCAGTGTTCACATCTGAAAATAGAGAAATGAGTTAAGACCTTCTGGACTGTCAGTTGAGTTACACACAGTTTATATAAGTGTTATTGTTTGTTTTAAGTGTTTTGTTGTTTGTAATGTTGAATGTGCTCACCCTCGGGGTCCAGTAGTTTAGTGAGACCCAGGTGCTGTTCAGCGACGTTAAAGGCTTGCTGCAGGTTGTGAGTTGCATTGGATCGTGTCAGCTTGTGAAATTCTATTAGATCAGGTCTGAAAAGGAATAAGAAATCCAACATGAAACTGTCAGGCCTGTATGGCTGTAAAATTAGGTCAAATTTTTAAAACAAAAACAAAAAAAAAAGAGCATTTTCTGTGAAAACAAGCAAATTAGTGTGCAGGTGTGTTTCACCTGTGTCTGTGTATGAGGGCGTTGAAGGCAAGACCATCTCTCCAGCAGGTGGTGAAGTTCTGGATGTTGACCTCAGGGTACCTGGAGTATAATACATGTTTCATAACTTTACGCCAAAGACTATTTTACTTTATAAACAGATGCTAACATGTTATATGTCTTAAATGTTCCTGCGGCAGACCAGAGATGTGTAGATTTTAGTTTCCCAGCTCACCCTGCTGTCTTCATCTGGCACCAGAGCAGCAGAGCATCCTTTGCAGAGCGAGTCTCCCTGTTGTCCTCTGTATTAATTTTGATCACCTGGATCTGAACAAGAACACAACACAGCCAGCTGCTCAGTGTTTCTCAGCATCAGTTCTCCAGGTGTTATTACCTGAAATTTACTGAGGACCGTCCCTGCTGCAAACAGAAAGACTGCACATCCTTTCACCACTTTATGAGAGAGAGAATTTTCTGTCTGAAATACAGATGTGCTCTCAAAACTTCCCACATAAATGTAAACAATTAAGCAATAAAGAGACGGGATTCTGTGCTACAGCGTTCTGTTAGTCTGACATCACAGACTAACACACTGAACACATTTTGAAACTTCAGCAACATCATCTGTGTGTTTTGGGGTATAAAAAGCAGCTTGTGCCTCCTGAGGAACAACAGCTGAGCCTTTACGATGCTTAATGATTGGTGACAGTGACGGACATCCAGCAGATCATCTCATTGTGACATGATACAATGTAATTGGGGACACGACACCCTGGAATCAGCTGCTACCGTTGCCGGGTGCAACATCCCACACAGACACTCAAACTCACTTATTCTCACACAAAAAGAGGATTTAAAGACAAATCCAGATGTTTATGTGAAGGTTTTGGTTTAAACACAGTCTGTATGAACATGTTAGTATATCAGATCATATCATAAATGTGTGTATGTTTGATTAGTGTCACGGCCAAATGAACGCTGTGATTGGATAACAGCTAGCTGAGGGTCACTTAGGTGAGCATCATGCACTAAAAACTACAAAAACAGAAGGACCCTGAAATCAGAGCTGAGCTGTGTGTCGAGGGTTTAATACCTTCAGATCAGTTGGAAAGACAAAATGTCTTCAGACCATAAATTGGAATGAAGTATTAAGTTAAAATACCTGCAGCAGATAGTACTTTCTGCCCTAAACACACAGAGCTGACATAGACGATGGTTTTTAACTACAACTTTAGCATGTGGGAAATGATTGTTGTGTATCAGACGCCATGAATTTAATACATAAACTTCTGTTGAATCCTGCTTGTGTTGTTTGTGTTTTAATTTGTGTCTGTATTCTCTAAAAATCTAATTAGACCCTGTGTGATGTTTCCTTTTAGTAAATAGAACAAATCTTATTATTTTCTGGTATGTAAACAGTATCTTATATAAACTATAACAAGAATAAATAAACAGTAAGCATGAACTGGGCAGCCTGTGCACTCAGTTACGATGTGAGCAGATAGAGAACAAGCAGTTTGTTAAATAAACAAACTGCAACATAAAACAAGCATATGCGAGTTTATCACTGAAGTTATTACAAATAATAACAGTTAGTTATTATTTGAACATGGTCCTGTAAATACGTCAGGTTTACCTCTTCCTTTTCCTGTCAATCGTCTCCCTCTCTCTTTCTGTCTCACCCTCTTTCTGCTCGTGTGCAGTCACTGCAGTGGTTCAACCCTATCTGCTGACCTGGCAAAGCAAACTCTCACTTTCACCTCAGAGGAGGGCAGGAACGGAGAAAAGAGCCCGAGACCAGGAAAGACAAAGTGCCGCAAAAAATAAATAAATAAATCCGGCATTCAGACAATAGAAAGTGCTTTCATGTTTACTCCTTGATGTCAATCCTTTAATATTATCTGACAACCTGATTTAGGGGTCAGAATATGACCTACCACTTGTCACATATCAGAATCCCATTACATGTTATGATATCTACACAGAACAGTGAAAATAGAACCAGAAACCAGGAGGAGTTCACTCCTGCAAATTAATTTGTCTGTTAAATCTATTTCTAAATCTGTTTCTAACTGATATGAAATGACTGGCATCAAAATAAACCAAAAGGTGAAAAGATCTCCTTAATGACGTGTAAATACGTGTATAAATTTAGAGTTTCTGAATTAAAAAAAACTTTTAAAATATATATATAATGAAGCTTTACAATTATTTTTGAAACATGAATGCAAATACAAAATCCATACAAAATAATTTTTTTCACTATTTAACACATGCACATTGCATTGGAGTTGGTGTGATTTTTGTTAAATCTCAATATATTTTATTGGAAATTTCACAAAGAGCAAACCATTTATTTGGATTTTTATTATAATTTAATGGTGAAATTAACCAAACAGTCCACACAGACCACCCGCCCTCTTTATCTCACTCCCTTGTTACACAGACTAAAGGATAATTCTGTTTGCAGCTCTGTTAAATGTGCGTTGTGGTAGGTAGCTGGACTGAGTGACAATTCTGTGTCCCAGGAGATAGTCTGAGCCCTGCGAATATCATAGAAAGGCCTGAATAATGCTATATAAGCAATATGTGCCCAGTCAGCACTGAAGCAATGAGGGGAAATAAAAGAAGCTGTGTTGTAATCACATGAACTTATTGTGTCACTGCAGCTATGAGCTGGAAATGTGCATATGCAGAAAGTCCACATCCAGATGGGAGTGGTTAGATATGTTTTAAATTTACCTGAAAGCGTAGTATAATAGTCCAGATGAGGCCCAGCGTCAGACGATGGTTTCCATCCACAATGTCGTGGGAACCGACGTTTTCCAGGTGAACTCTCTGTTCTTTAAGGAACTGCAGAGCTTTGTCAACATTTTCCAGGCAGTGGATCCTCATGCGACCCCTCGTAGGTCTTGGCTTGCGGAGAAGAGACAAAAAATGTCAATTTGCAAGCCAACATGAAGTTAAAGGCCTCCTCGGTTTAGACAGAAACAGAGAAGCTTTATTCTGTGTGTGTGTTTTCCTACCAGCAGCTCTCCACTGAGGACCTCCAGCAGTCTGGTGAGCATGTACCCGTCCCTCAGGTCGTTGTAGAGGTCAGATATGCGACAGGACACTCTGGCCAGGTGAGAGTTGACCCACTTTGTAAAAGTTTTCTTCTGCACTGCATCTCTTTCATCTGACAAGATGAAATGAAGGAATAAACTAAAAATGTTTCAACGTAATAACTGATTAGTTTGTATTTGTCAGTATTAAAAACAGTTTGTTTATTTCCAACAGCAATATTAATCATTAACCTGTTGGTAATAAGTGTAAAAGACTAGATGCAACTTGTATTCTCACATAGAACAGATAATCTACATGTTTATATACGATCTGGCAGAAACACATAGTTAGTTCTGCATGAATTATACAAGAATTTTAACAGTGACTTTACCCGAGTGTGTTAACACGCACCTGTATGCTCCTGACCGGCAAACTTACAAAACTCTTGTTTGATGATGATGATGAGTAAATAAATAAATAAAACACGTGTACATAACAAAGCTGTTACTGATTCCTTTTTTCCAGAGGAAGCAAAAAGACTGAATTTGTTTTTTGTTTTTTAAACTGAATTGTAACTTGTTTTATTCAATAAAAACTGACACAGTGTAATCTGTAATATGTTATGGTTCAGTTAAAGTTGCATTTCCATCTATGTAAGATCTGAACACATTATGTTTTATGATGTTCTGATATAAACCTTTTGAACTGAACAGTGGGTGTACTTATAGACCTGACCTGCCAGGGCCTTGATGCGTGAACACTCAAACAGCTTGGAGCTTGTGCATTCGGTCTCCCAGAACCCAGAACCCATTGGTCGGTTGTTATTGTTGAGCTGGCGCTGGGCTTCTGCATTGTCCAGGTCTGGGGAGGCACTAGCCATCGCGCCCGACCCCCTGCAACAAAAACAGGTCTGAGTTTGTCTGGAGAATAAAGCAGGTGATGAACGGGCTCCTTCCAAACATGCTGCAGGTTTAAATAAATTCTTCCAGAACTGGACCTGAACCTTAATGTCTGCTCATTCATTTATGACTAAAAGTACAATAACATTTTAATTTACTATATATAGATAATTAAATCCTCTTTTAAAGCTTAAGATTTGTTTTAAACTGAGCATAAACAGTCTCATTACTGACCTTTACTTTTAGGATTAATCTGAATGTTATAAAACACACAAACAATCAAATGCACAAGAAACAGAAGCTGTTAGAAGACGTGAAAATCCTCCATCAACCAGCTGATAATCCAACTCTGACTCCACACATAATCCCACTCATCACTAACTTTATTTAACCCCTAAAACCAAATGAGACAAAACAAGCTGTGCAATTACTTGTTAATATAGAACATAAATAATTCGACTTACATCCAAACAGTTTTAACTTCGTGGCCTTGAATATTTGCAGCAGCTGTATTTTACTAAAAATAAAATCTGTCTGATGTTGATTAACAAAGAAAGAAACGAGGTGACTCTCCTCTCTGTTTGTCCCTCTGACAGCTGATGAAGAAAAGATAAAAATAACTGAGAAATAACAGAAAACAAAGAAACGGGTGTTTTTCTCATCTTTCCGAGATCCAGTTGGAAAGGAAAAAATATAGAATTTGCAATATTAATTCACATCTTCTCTAAAATTACTTTTTAGTTAATATTGTTTTAGTGTCATAGACAGAATTGTTCTCTTAAAAAAGGTACAAACACTGAGATATTGTTGTTATCTTTTGTTGCACATGATCGAACTCTGGTTTCTCTCTGAAGAGCAGAGGCGCCTGCAGGACATAAAACATTTGGTGCTTTTCTCTGAGCTCCTTACGATGGGAGAACACATGTTTGTATGCATGACCGCTCCCACTGGGAGTCAAAGACGTGTTCTTAGCATGTGTTTCATGTAGGCCAATGGGGTGAGGGGAGCGTCCATATGTGAAAATCAATCACTCGACCTTATCTAGAAATTACAAATAGGTTCCTTTGAGCATGAAGGATTAAATGTATAACTTTATTTAAATTTTAGAATAAATAATGTTTTTTTTTTTTTTAATTGTGCTTAAAGGTGATTTTCATCTTAAAATAAAGAATACTTTGAACTGTCTTCTTATAAAAAAAATGCCAGTAAAAACTAAAAGTAGTACTTACAGTAATTTTAATGCAATATTTGAAATTAAAATTCTAATTTAAAATATAACTTCATTAAAATTGGAAGATCAACATGATATTTGAGTTCAAATCAAAGTTTTGATTTTAATTAATATGTTTTTTAATTGCAAAGTTTCTCTTTTGTGTTTCTAATCCACTGACCATGTTTTTTTTGTCACACTGACACCGCCTGTCTTTAAAATCCCCACCAGATCAGTGAAAATGGAAACCGCTCGGCCCCTCCCCCACCCACCCTTAAACACACACTTACAGAATGTGGATAAACGTAAACATGACAAAGATTTCCAGACAATAAGTCATAGTGATCTTTAGGAGGTTTTTCTGATTCCTCGGTGTCATTGATGCCTTTGCGGACCCTGTTGTCTAACCTGTTTTCTGACCTTTTATTCTGTGTCCCCTGCAAGAAAATCCCAGCTCACCACTGTCACAACATCTGAAACAACAAAGACATATGGAGTAAATGTCAACATGGTGGCTAGGATGGAGAGAGGGGGTTAGCTGTGCACATGCACTCAGCCATCCTCCCCGGAGGAAGAACAGCGAAGCATTACGGTGCTTTTTTATCTGATGATGAAGCAAACAGGGCGACTGCAGCAGACCCTGAGAAAGTGAACAATAATGAGAAATATCTTCCTCAGCTGGGTGAAGGATACAGTATCAATTACTACAAGCTGTTTTACTAAAATAAAATATAAAAACAATTAGTGCTGCAAGAAGCAAATGTTTTCATTATTTTCTAAATACTGATTTGTTTCTATAATGAAACAGTTTTAACGTTTCCTCTGAACTGGCTGAGATTATAAACTCATCTGAGTTTTTTCTTCTAGTCTGGGATTTGTGGTTGTACAATTTCCCTCTAAACTAACTTCCTGTTATGTCTTTTCTATACAAAACATAACCTTTTATTTTTATTTCAAAGTATTTTTATTTTCAATGAACCTTTTATTTTCAGTGTGCATGTTATTGTTGCTTTTCTACATATAGTTCATATAATAATGTATATTGTATCGTTCAGGAACAAACAGGTGTTGGCTGCATAGTGGTGCAGGTAGTCATCACTGTTGACTCACATTAAGCAGGTTGTGGGTTCGACTCCATGCTCGGACCTGCAGCATGTTCTCCTCACACAGGCGTCTGTTTTCACTGTGAACTCTAGTTTCCTTTCACACACCAGAAACCTGACTGTTAGATTAATTGATGATTCTTAATTGGCCCTAATGGTTGTTTGTCTCTCTGTGGCCCTGTGATGAACAGGTGGCTTGTCCAGGTGTAACCCCACCTCCTTGCTAATGATCACTAGAGACAAACACCAGCTTCCTTGTAAATATGAGCAGATATGAACACGTATGATAAATGAATACATGTATGTTTGAGGACGTGATTATCACTGTCAACAAAATGCTCCTCCTCACCTTCAAAGCCCTTCACTAACCTCTTTTCCCTTAAAGAATTTATCAGATCAGTCCTTGATCTGGATGGGATGTTTTTAAATGTGAATCTTTTAAGATGAGTCTCGATCAATCATCTATAGTCAGCTTCAGAAACTACAAAGAACAAGAAAAATATTTGAATCAATTACAAAAAATAAGATAATTTTTCTGTGATAAAGCAATAGAAAGATCATGAATCATAACTGCTGCCCGATTATTACAACATCAAGTTAATTGAAAGAATTATTCACCCCATGTGACATGGAACAGTGAAGTCTTTTGTTTATTTCCTGTAGAACACGTCCTAAATCTTTGTTTTTCTCCAGGTGGAGCTGCGTTCTAACCTCTCTGTGGTTTTTAGGACAGAATCTAAAAAGAAATGCTCTCTCCTCAGAATGGACATCATTTTATTCCCTGAGGTGCGTGTTTGAGAGCGTTCGAGTGATTGCACTTCAGAGTTCTGTCTCTCTGCTCTTCTACTCTGGATTTGGAAGTTTTATAAGAAATGATTTTTAAAAAGTAGGAACGCTGCCTCAGAGCAAGGTCATGTGTTCTCCATGGAGTTTACATGTTCTCCCTGTGTATGTGTGTTTTCTCCGAGGTCGCCAGCTTCATACACAAACATGTATGAGGTTAATTAGATATTCTAAATTGGTCCTGGGTGTGTGACCCTGTAATGGACAGGTGACCAGTCCAGGTGTGGCCCCACCTCCAGCTCCCTGGGACCCTGAACAGGAACAAGCAGGTATAAAAGATGGATATTTTTCAGTGGATACATTTTAGTCAAGTAATTTTTCCACAATTTAACAAAACAGAAAATTTTAATCTCTCCTGAAAGCTGTTTTTCTGTGTTCTG
The DNA here is from genome assembly GCA_006937955.1 of Pachypanchax playfairii. Classification (NCBI taxonomy): domain Eukaryota; kingdom Metazoa; phylum Chordata; class Actinopteri; order Cyprinodontiformes; family Aplocheilidae; genus Pachypanchax; species Pachypanchax playfairii. Next base: position 390,995 of record SSNP01000169.1, read on the forward strand.
ATACATGAAATAAACAGATTATCAGAACTGTTATATTTTTAAATGAATATGTTTGTGTTAGTGTCGCTGTCTCTGATGCTGTGGTGTTAGTTACCTGAACATATCACCGTTACACTGACGGTGTGATGAAAACATCCACCCCAACTTTTATTATTCTTCACACATTTTTCATCCCTCCTCTCACTTTATCAACACTCCTCCCACTGTCCTCATCTGCGAGTCCACCAGTTGGGTTTGGGGGATTGAGATTTTGCCAACAGACCACAAGCGAGAGAAGAAACCTCATGTTTCAAATGAAGATCAGGAGCTCTTCAAACAAGCACCAAATGCTGCAGTGGAGCCGTTTAAGCACCAAAGGTGTTTATTTTGTGGACCAGGTGGATTCTAGACTTGATAAGAACAAAGTTAGAGAGAATTGGTTCCCTCAGAATGAAAGTTCAAATAAAATCCTAAATTATTCATGTTATTATTGAGATTGGGATTATTTTAACACAAGCCCTCACTGACTTTACAACATTAATCATTTACTGGTTTGTAGAAAATCAGTAGGACACTTTGTATTCGAATATATTTTTAGATTTTGTGACTGTCCATGATGAAGGACAAATAATCCTGTTCTTAAAACTTAAGTTACAGTTTGAGAAATCCGTCATAAGTCTTCTACAGGATTAAGATTTGTGTACATGACCTGCCTGAATCCTGGATCTGGATCCAGATAAACTCCCATCACACTGATCAGATTCACCAGTCTGCATCAGGTACTGTGAAACTCTTATAAAAAATGATTTCCTCTTGTCACTTCACAGCATCATCATTGATCCGAGAATAGCTTGAAGTATAAATGTTGCATCGTCCATCGCTTTTGATTTAGAGGTTAAATTTAGAGATAGACTGAGTGAACTGATGAGGGAGATCGAGACACGAGAGAGAGAGAGAACAAGGTGTGACATTTAAGAATGAGTCGTTACAGAAAGGTAACGTATAAAGAAGACGACAACTTGAAGATAGAACGGCACATCAGCAGAAACATAAAGATGAAAACAAAGCGACAGCTGCCGGTGTTAATCAGTCAGTGGCAGCTGATTTATGTCTTTAAGGTCTAGTAGAAACCAGATCCCCAACCCCCGACGGAACGCAGGTCTCATGCTTTTATTATCATTGAAGCCAGTTTATATGGATCAAAGTCCTTAATATCAGTTTTACAACCAAAAAAAAAAAAAAGCAAAACAAAAATCATGTGATCAGTTCTGGATTTTCTCATAATTAAACCCCCCCCCCCCTTAAATGTCCCATAATGCAGCTGTGTAAAACATTTACATTCATCTAGTAGTGCAGCATGTTCCTCAGTTTCCAGGAAGTTTAACATTTGTGTTTTCATCACCCAGGAAATATCAGGTAACGCTGCCATGTAATTAGAAGTTTTAAATCATGTTGAACTGCTAAATTATTTTACTTAAAGTAAAAAAGTTTTCAAAACCTACGTACAGCAGGGGACACGACGCATCCTGCAGAGGTGATCAGGTTCATCATAAACAGCATCAAGAAGGCTTTGAGTTACAGAAAGTATGTGCTCGTCACTTCAGTTAACCCAAAAACACGCCAGGCTTCATGTCTCACAACTTTCAAACTAAAAGTCTCTGTTTCTGGAAAGGTTTTGATATTTAACACCATGAAACGTTGTGACTGAGCTGATTTGCTGGCGGAGGACGTGTCAGTCACAGCGATGTTAACTGTGGTCATCAGGAACAGTCGTGTTACTGTGATACTGTTGATTAAATAAACTCCAGTCATAATTAACAAAGATCAATTTTATCTCTCTGAAATAAAATGGAAATGGATAATGTAATTGTGCAGCAGCTGCATGAAGAAGTAACTGATTACAGATGTGTGTGTGTGAGGTTCACAGCTGCATCACAAACTGCAACTTCAAAAAAAGAAAAAAAAAAAAAGCTGTTGGAAAAAGATGGTGGTCAAAACTGTTTCAAAAAGTTCAGTGAATTTGGAAAGTAGCATGTTAAATCTGTTCATTTGCTCAGTTTTCTTCTTCATCGTTTTACTAGTTTTAAATATAAAACTTTTTGTAATGTGTGACGTGATCAGGTTAACCCTGTAGTGAATCAGTGAGCTAGCCCAAACAATATATTTGTAAACAAACAACAAAAAAGTCTTATTTCTAGAACACTGGAAGCAGAACAGAAGCACAAGCAGCAGATCCTCCACTCTGACGTCACAGGATGCATTTTACACACTGCACTGAGTCACTTTCACTCACTTCACCTCAGCACAGTCAAACAGCATCTAAAAACAGGATCAGCAGTCGACGCCCAGTTCTGACAAGCCAGAAACTGGTCTTAATCCAGATCCTCACCATGTGGTCCACAGAACCACAGCTGAGAGTCTCCATTTCCCACAAAGTCCCTCCAACAACCAGAGAAAGACAAACCACCAGATACTCTGATTGTACTTTATGATATTATAGTAGAAATATGTGCATAAGTTTAAACTTGGTTTGTTGTAGAGTCTCTGACTAATCCTGAACAGACTCTTAAAAAAAAAAAAAAAAAAAAAAAAAAAAAAAAAAAAAAAAAAAAAATCAGACACAAAAAACTAGATCCTTCACCAGAAGAGCTAGGAGCCATTAAACAGGTCCAACAAAACCCAGACCCTAAAATTCAAGAGGAAGTCCAAGAGAGCTCAACAAGATATGACAATGGCTGAATTCACAAAAGAAAATTAGTAAATTATTTCCTAAAACTCCTGAAGAAGAAGGTGTTTCATGGCCTTCAGTGTGTATAATAGTATTTCTGTCATGAATCGCAAGGGGTATCTCAAGTGTAGAGAGACAGAAGATGGCAGGTTAAAAAAATAAGTTAGTCCAAAGTTCCAAAATACAGAAAAGCTTAAATTCAAAGTACAAATCAAAAGCACAAAGTATCAAATAAAACAAAAGCACTCTACTCACTTTGAGGAGGCAGTCAGGAGTCCAAAGGTAAAACCCAAGGACGGGAAAAAAACTCAAAATCCAAAAGTCCAGAATAGGGAGTGATGATATAACAAATCTAAAATACAAAAAGGAGCGATGACTGTGGCTATGACTAAAAAACTATGATACTATAATATTATGAATTAACATAGACACAAGACACGACACAAGACACGACACAAGACAACGGTCCAGCACTGAACAGACAACAGACTCAACCTTAAATAGTGCCGGACCCAGACGAGACACAGGTGCAGACAATGAACTAATTGACCAAGGTGAAGAACAGGAAGAGACATGACCATATATGGAACACACTGTTAAAACCAGAAGACACACAGATCCTAAACATGAAACACAGACAAGATATGACAAGATACAATAATAAACACAGATTCAATAGTTAACAAAAGACACACCATGACTAAACAGAGAAACAGACACAGAACCCAAAATATAAACTAAACTCAAAACCCACACTAAACACAAACAGGAGACCGTGGAAAAACCCACAGCTCCTGACAATTTCATAATATTATTCTAATCAGTTTTATATACTTGAGTGTCAAAAGAACAAAAAACTGAAGTAACATGAACACATTAGACTTTTATTCTATTACTAACGTTAGACAATGTGATGAAGAGATCCGATCACGTCTCACGCTGGTTTCCAACATCTGTAGAATCAGACAGTTTAAAACTGCTGTTCATAATATTCAAACTTTTTTTGTGATGAGAGATTCAAACAGAATGCTGATGTTTACTGAGATCTTTGTGTTATTACAACATGTTTAAACATCAGTTAGAAGAAGCAAATAAAAATCTGTTATTTTGGAGGTTAGGAAACAGTGAGCACTACACATGCACTGCAATCACTCTGCAGACTCAGCTATATCACTTTATACAAAACAAATTGATTATTAACTGCCGTTTGCAACCTGGACAGAATATCTTAGAGATGGAATTTAAATAGTTTGATCACCAGACGGTTAAAATGCTGTTGCTGTTCAATTTATCAGCTGAAAATAAAACATTTGTCTGTCTCGGTGTTTGTCAGCTGGTGATAAACTAACAGTTACACAAACCAGTTCAATCAGATCCAGACTGCAGCTACAGTATGTGTTAAGGTGAAGCAGCCTAGAGCCACCTGATTCAGTGTGGATGGACTCACACAGTCCTTCTGAGCGTTGGACAAGAGGTTTTGTGAAGGCCTGGTGTGATAGCTCCTGCAGGACGGAACCATCCCAGTGCACACTCCTCTATGCACACTTGGACTGTTTCACATCTGTAACTTATTAAAAGTTGTTCTGCAACCAAAAAGCTCACAGAAATCGGTAAGTTTAAGATAAAAGGCCATAAAAGCTCAAACTGAGTCGCTAAAAGATGCAGCAATTCGTGCCAAATATGCACTAGGCCGCTATTTTGCTTTTATGCTTATTTTTCATTTTTAAAATAAGACAATGTGATGATCGGCACCATTTGAATATTTGCAGGTATGCATCATGTAACACATGTGGGCGCAGACATGAAACAGCGCGTCCCCTCGCAGGATCACTGCGGTAACCTGCAGCCAAACGCAGGCCGGTTTCCTGCAGAAAACCAAGGAGAAAACCCTACACCTCGACTCCTAACTCTGACATGACCAAACAAAACATGAAACGAATTACCTTCTGATCGGCCTTACCTTTTGATTAACGCTCAGGTTTTGGATTGGCGTTTTCCTCCTGTAAGACGCAGCCGGTGGATCGATGAGCAGAGCGGTTATCAATGGAGGAGACTGACGCTCCGCTTTTATCCCACCAGGGTTTTCCCTCGACTTGTCCCTGTTACACGAGGAAACGGTTTATCTTAGTAAAAACAAAAGCCGACTGGTGAGCGTGCAGCGTGGAAACGCAACGCCTTTCCGAGCTTTGTGGCCGCAGCTGAGCGATAACCGCCGGCCAGGAGATGTAGTCGGCGCTGAGACTGCGAGCCGGTGGAGGGCGATGATGATATCCATAGAGGTCCCCGTTTCCACCTGACACAACCTCTCCTTCCTCTTCCTCCTCCTCCTCCTCTCCGCTGGTGATGCTGAAGTGAAATATCAGCATCGGTGCGGCGAGCAGAGAGAGAAACTGCCAATGATCGAGTTATACAGGCGGCCGTTAGAGGGCGCGCTTTTACACAAAAATCAGAAAATAATCATAAAACGCATGAAAAAACACTAAAATACCTTGTTTGGGTGATTTGATATTTTAAGTCCCAGTGTTGATGCATAAATTGTGAATAAAATAGAAAAATGTGTTTATTTAGAAATATAATTACTTTGATGCATGTCGACATGTTTCAGGTGTATTTACCGCCACCTACAGCACAGGAAACAGTAGTGCAGGATCAAAACTACCTACGGAGAGGCGGATCTGGAGTTTTTGGTGCCCTCGGCAATATTATTTTTTGCCCCACTGCAAAAGAACATAAAAATAACATAAAACTACAAATATCAATTATAAAATAAAGTTGATGCCCTTATATTTTAAATTCTTCATTGTTAAAGAGGCTGAACTAAAATGACATCATTACAGTATCAATAGGCTAATATAGCCTGCAGATAAAAAGGCAAAACCCAATAATAAATTAAATAATATAATATAACACACCTTTACATTTGGATGTTTTCATCTTCCAACATGTCTGAAAGCCGCCCTTGAGGGTTTGGGGGTTATTTTCATGATGAGAATAAGGTGTTTATTACACCTGTCAATGCTATTTTCAACCTGCTCACTGCTAATTCATGTCCCTCCCCCTTGTTGCAGGACATGTTTAGGGTCAGGTGAATTAAATGGGAAATTATAAGTGTTGTCTTTGTGTATTTCAGCAATTTTTTTTCTGTTATATTCTAGTCAGCACAAGGGCACCAGGTTGATCAGTAAACTACTACTGACAGTAAAACTAATTACATATTATGGGTTTGCAGTGGCGCCCCTTCCAGCAGGTGACACCTGAGGAGGTGTCTGTGGATAAATTCCGCCATAAATTACCAATATATAGTGTGAAAAATAAAATAAAATAAAACTTTATGAAAGTTATAAATTAGGCCTGTCAAATTGTGAAGACATAAACGTGTCATTTATGGTGTGAGCAAGTGACCATGTTCACCCTTGTATTTTCATTTTTTACAAACAGTTGAAGGACAAAAGAAAAATGTCTGGAAAAAAGATTGTGCTCATTGAGAGAACTTGTCTGAAACCTTTTGGTTATATATCAGTTCATGACCTGCACTTCACCTTCAGGTCTGCTCTGGATTTCTTCCTGTTAAATTTGAGTCATTCCTTAGTTTTCACTGTCACCAGTCTGTGCAGCTCAGAATGAAGTATTGTGCAGATTCAATAATCTGCTGGTTCCTTATATATATATATATATATATATATATATATATATATATATATATATATATATATATATATATATATATATATATATATATATATATATATATTTTTTTTTTTTTTTTTTTTTTTTCTAATTAGTATTTCAGAACTTACCTGGTTTGACTACTGTTTAAAATACCTGAAATGTTTCCATGTTGGACTTGATAAGTGCCTTGAAATGACCTCAGTCATTAAGTTTTATAAATAAAACTGAAATTGATTTTCGCAAACAGAGACTATCAAAATAAGAGCCATTTCATTTCATTTTCTGTGAGAAAAAATAAAAATGTTGCTCAGTCAACTCATCCGTTCCGTGAAAGGAAGTAAATAAACAGGGTTCCTTTAAATCTCTGCAGAGGAGGAGTCTATCTGTGACATGTCGAGTCTAAAAGGCGTTTCTTTCATGTTCACTGGCAGTTTTGCGTTAAAACACGCTTCCGTGCACAAGCAGTTGCTGCATCGTGGATTTTGTTTAATGTAGAAAATGTCAGACTCTATAAAGAATGTCGCGATATTTGGAGCCACGGGAATGACCGGACTGGCGACGCTGCCGCAAGCTGTGGCTGCAGGTGAGACTAAAACCAAAAAAAAAAAAAGATTATTAAACTGAAACATGATCTGATCAGTTTGATCGATCAGATTGTGATCAATCTGATTTGCACATTATGCTGTCAGTTATTAGATCACGTGTTCACTTAGCTAATCATCGATTTAAAGTTTTACTGTCTTATTACAAAGTATTTACTTGTTCAGCTCAGCTGGCAGAAGTCACGTGATTCAAAATAGAATAAAATAGGCTATAGATTTTGGCATTTACTGAACATTTTGCGTTAATCTTTTCTAATATGTAGATTAATGTTACTCATAACCGGTTTATTATTATTATTTCGGACTAAAGCAAATGTTTCATATGTGAAATAATGTATTTATGTGATATTTTATTTTTGTTACTGACAAATTATTTTGTCATTAATTTAAACAGCTGAATCTAGTTGCTTTTATTAAGCACTGGTTCATGTGTTTATTTATTTTAAGTAAAAACAGTATAAATCATCCTTCTTTTGCAATCTTTAACTTTTCATGAATTTCATAATCATGTTCAAAATTAGGAAGTGCTCACTCAGGTCAAATTAAATATATAAATGCATCATATGTAAGAAATGTGATTTAGCAGCAGTTTCGTTAACTGTTACTCAACATGAGGGAATGTAAATCTGCTGAGTCATGTTGATCAGAGTTTTGCAGAGTCACAGTTGTCTCTCTGAAAGCTGATAGTAGAAAACTGTTGTCTATCTCGTCTGCACATTAAGGGTGTGATCTCTGTCATGGCGGGAAGTTCTGTTGGTTCAGACGAGGTAAACATTACTGAAACAGACAGACAGAATGAATGATGCAAACAAATCAGTTTAAATAACAAGATCAAGAAAAAACAAAACAATAAAAACACAAAATAATGTAAAAGAAAGAGAATAAAGAAATCAGTGAAAGTGAAAGCATGACAGCTGATCACCAGGTTAAATCCTCACTTTTATTATAACATGAATTTGATTTTTGATGTGCACATAAAAAAAAACAGTTGCATTACAGTTTTATTGTTTTTTAATGATGATTTTTTTTGTGCTTTTCTTCAGGATACAACGTGACGGTGCTGGTTCGAGACCCGGCGAAGCTGCCCGCTGACCACAAGGCCGCCCGAGTGGTGGTCGGCAACGTGCTGAATAAAGATGATGTAAAGAAAACTCTGGAAGGTCAAGATGCTGTTATCATCATCTTAGGCACCAGAACTGACCTCAGTAAGGCTCATAGTTACATTCTTCTTCTTCTTCTGAAATCTGCTTTATATATAAATAGATTTTTTTCATCATGGATATAAACAGAACGGTTCTAAACCTGTATTTAAATGTACTTTATCAGACTTTGAATATAATGTTAGTTGTGTTAATATTTACAATATGTCTATGTGCTATTTATACTCATGTCTGTTTATGTTTACATATATTCTTCATCTATTTTCTTAGTAAGTCTGATGTTTTTCTGGAGTAATGCGCCAATAATACAACAGCAAAATTGATTTGTAACTGAATTCCTTGTGTATATCGTATTTCACTAAATAAAACAGGTTCAGATTCAAGTCTCCACCGACTGTGACTTTATAGAATCTGCTGCAGTTTTTACACAGATTTTATTTTTCACTACATTTTCATTTTGCTGCTCATCTGTCTCTGACTTATTGTTCAGTACATTTCAATATAAATGTTTGCACTTTGTTTTTATCCGTTCATTTAAAAAAATAAAAGCTCTACAGTTTAAAGAGAGAAAAGCACAATGAAAACATTTTCTCAGCTGAAAATTTTATTTTTAGTTTGATTTATAATAAAATCTATTTGTATACATGAAATATATGAGTCATAAATTCGAAGTTTAGCTTTTTCATTTGTGCCTGCAGATTAAACATTCCCAGTTGACACACTTTTTGAAGTCTCAGTGTAAACTGGTGATGGTATGTTTATCTGCTCTGAGGCAAAGTTCACGATGTAATAAGCTCAGATTTTCACTAGAGGTCGCCAGAGGCTTTAATCATGTACCAACATTACTGCATCCTCAACACAGTGTCAGATAGTGACTCTAACAAGATGTTTCATCCCTCATGCAAAAGGCTTTTTCATTGTTATAATAATGAAGTTTCAGACATGTGGTATTGATCTGCTCTTTCACCATGTGGGATGTCGTCACTTTGTTTACCTCCTGATCAAACAAACAGGGAGGAGAGTCGAGGCTGAATGTTGGTGCTGGATAGAAAATACCTGAAACATTCAAGATCACCTTTACTTTGATTATTGTGAACTTATACAGAAACAGGTTTTAGTTATGGTTACTGGCTGATCCTATTTGTGCTTCTCAGGTCCAACCACCATGATGTCTGAGGGCACCAAGAACATCGTGGAAGCCATGAAGGCACGAGGGATCCGCAAAGTGATTGGCTGCATGTCAGGTATTACACGTTGCTACAAAATAAGGGATATGGTTATATAGTTTAACATCATCTGACATGGGTAAGCAAATAAGAATGTAGTCTGGACCACATGACAGTACTTGATTGTAGTTCCCAGACAATAATAAAAATGGTGCAGTTTTGTAAAGACTGTGATAAAATGTAGAGAACATAAAATCTAAGTCGGAACTTTTATCCTGCATCGAATAACATCAAAGATTTGGTCAAAGATTTAAATTATTACATGAAGGAGAAAAAGTTGAATGTGCCCCATTTTTATCTTCATCATCTTATCGGATCTAATTTCTCCTTTTTTCCACCCCCGCACAAAACAACCCTTTTCCCTTCGCAGCATTCCTTCTGTGGGATCGCTCGAAAGTCCCACCCCGTCTGCTTCCTGTGACTGAGGACCACGACAGGATGTACACCGTGTTGAAGACGTCAGGGCTGGACTATGTGGCTGTTATGCCTCCTCACATTGCTGGTCTGTAGCACATGAGCAAAAATAAAGAAACACAATCAAATCCAACATGAACGTTCAGTGTATGAACATTAAACGTCTCTTTGCAGATGACCTTCCTCTGACAGAGCGCTACATGGTGACAGAGAATATGCTAAAAGGAAGAGCCATCTCTAAACACGATCTGGGACATTTCTTTGTCAAGTGTCTGTCCACGTCTGAGTGGGACAGTAAGACTGTGGGAGTTTGGGGAGACTACAAATAGTCCAAACAAATATACTGCAGATTTTCAGTCTAAGTGTCTTCCTGCAGCTGTGTGGCATTTCTTTATTCACATTAAACTCAAATTTCTTTATTCATAATGAACTCAAAAGAAATGGAAAAATATAAATGAAGATTGTGTGTTGATTAAATTCCTTAAACTTGTTTTGTTTGAGCAGCTTCTGTTTGGCTTGAACAGTTTTAAATAAGTTGTTTTTTAATTCTGTCTTCAAACATAACATTTTATAGCTGGTCCAAATAAAAGTATTTATGCTGTAACATGTGACGAGTTTGTAGCTGTAGTTTATTTGTTGTCAGTGACCTTAAAACCAACATTTATGTATGTTGGGGCTTCACAAAATAAAAGGTTGACGCAGAAAAAAGATCAAAGTAAAAGGTACAGTAACATAATTTTATTTTAATTTTACCAAAAATATGTCACATCACTGCCTTTTAAACATAGAAACTTATTTTATTCTGTAATTGTTCAATTTAGATCAGTTTGATTGCAGAAACACATTGGTGCACCTAATGTTTCACCTTATAACAGATGTTTTGCTATTAGCAGTAACCATATCAGTTTTTAGATCTAATTGTTTTAAATTCAGAACAGCATCTTGCACAAAACACTTGGAGGGCAGAAAACTATATTTTAGTTTTACCCTTGCTATTATATTATACTGTTGCATGTTATTAAAAAACAAAAAAATGCATAAAAATGAAAATAAATTCATAAAATATCCTTCCAAATATTTTGTTTATGTGAATGAAATAAAACGTGTTGGCATTTAAAATTAACAGGTTTCAGATGATGGATTTTGTTAAATCTGTAAAACGAGAACAACAGAAGTTTACTATTTTATTAACTATACAAATAAAAAAAGTTGGTTATAGGAATCCTCTCTGAATACTCTCTGGTTGTGAATGGTGAGCACAGTTACATACAAATCATATAAATAAATTCCCCATTAATACACAAGCTGTGAAACTTCAGGATTTGGTTCAGTTTAAAACAGCACAAATTACATTTAAAGCAAGACATAATAGGGTTCCAAATGGAATAAATAAATTATTTGCAGAGTCAAAAAATGAATATAATTTAAGAGGAAACAGGAATTTTTAAAAGCCTTGTGTAAGAAATACTCTAAAAACTCTGTGTATTTCAGTAACAGTAGTTAAATTATGGAACAGTCTGTGTGATGATCTCAGAGAAAGTAAAACCAAACACCAGTTTAAAAAGAACATATAAAAAACTAATTCTAGATTAATACAAAAATGGAGAAAAACTTTTTTATCCCAGCATGGCATAAAAAGGTGTCACAAAATGGGGTTTTGTTTTGTAAAAAAAAAAAAAAACATATATACTCAGTGACATGTCTTTAGTCATCAAAACCTTGTGTTTATTTTGTTTTGTCCTATTTTTGCTTTTCTTTCAATTTATTGCACTTGTTTTTAATTTGTAAGATGTGATTATTGTATTTTAGGACTGAGGTGGGTATAAATAAGATTATTCTTCTCCTTTTCAAACATGTGACAAAATGTAATATTCTTTGTAATTTTGGTGGAGTATGTTTGAAACAAACAAACAAATGATTTGATTACTTTATTTTGAAAGGAAAAGAAAAGAAAAGGAAGTTGTATTTAACGTGTTTCCTGTCAGAACAACTTACAAACCTGAGAGCTGCTGGAGGAGGAGCTGGAGCTGTTTTTGACTCATGTGGCTTAAAGACGAGTTTTAGGACTCAAATCGAAACCATAATCTTTGACATGATGTTTCACGAGGGTTGATTTTCTTCATCTTGACGTTTTATTTTCAGGTAAGAATCATCTTCTCTACCTGTGATGCCCTCAAGTTAAGATTATCTTTTCTGTTGACGTGTACGTGTTAGTGATCCTGTGCTTCTTTTCTTGCCTTTCCTCTCAGCCACATTGAAATAGTGTTTAAAATGCTGCCCATTTTAAAGTTTTACCAAATATTACTGTTTTTATTTTGATCATTAGCTTTTTCCGTTCACTCCTTATTTTTGTAACTAACCTAACCACTGTGTATTAAAATATGTCAACTAGCCTCAGGTAATATTGTTAATGTGATTTAAAAACACGCTTCATTTAAAAAAAGAAGTATTCAGACTGAAATCTTTTCACAGGTGATGTAATCCTTTAGGAATTAGTGCTATGCACAAGATAAAATACTTATTTGTCAGCAGCTATTAATCAGTAATACATCAAATTGATTATATTTATGCTGATTATATTCTAAATCTAAAGTTTGCGTGAGTTTTTTATGCGTTTTAGTTCATAAAACACACAAAAAACATCTGATGGAATGTGGCTCAAATAAACATCATTACCCACAATGCCCCTCGACATCCAACCCCCAACTGAAAACTTATGGCGTGAAACTTAAATCACAGGCGGGAGCCAGCTGTGTAGCGGCACTAAGTTTGAACCTAGTAGTTTTAAACTGTAAAATCCTACTAAAATCGTCATTTAATCACACGTTTAACGACTTCCGTCAGACGTGTAACGTTAAATCGGTTTGTTTGACGAGGAATTGGAATAACGAGACGAACGAACCAACGGTAGCGACGAAACACACCAGGAGACGATTCAACAGGTCGGTTAGCTAAAAAAAACGCTCAAATAATCTTTAAAGTCTTGAATGTAGTTTAGTGTGTGAATGAAATCTACATTTTTTTCATGTGAATCAAGTGGCTCGGTGTGATTAAAAGTGGATTTAAGTAAGTTTAATTCGACGGCCTGGTTTGAGGTTTTTCCCTCCTACACGACGATGAAACTAACGTTTCAACCCCCATCTGACATTTAAAATCAGCTCATCGAGCAGCAGCTAAACAGTTAAACACACAAATAAGCCAAATTAACACGTTAAACACGTCTGTTATTCAGATTTTTTGTTTATCTAAACATTTGTATTGTTGGTTAGAAAATATTTGCTTATTTGAAGTATTTTAAACAACAAATTTGGATCAATTGAAAGTGTTTACTGAGTAGTTAAAGTAATCAGTTTAACATTTAACTGATGACTGATTAAATTCAAGAAGATAAAGTGGGATTAATACGGGATGAAATAAACTTTGTTTATTTCTCATCAAATCATCTTCTAGATGTATCTGCTGTTGATTTAAATTCTAGAACATCCAGTTTATCATCTTAAAGATAACTTGTAGCTGTAAAATCGGCTACATGTAGTAGTAAATGATTAAATACATAATTCAACTCATCATTAAGATTAAATATTTATGCATCTGTTGATGTATCTATGTACTCTGTGATTCTTAATCGTTAAGTTTACATTTTTTAATTAATGTTTTAGGAAAAACCTACAGAGATTCAACAGCAGACCTGATTCTTTTCAGTCCTGTAAAAATCCACCAGTTTCCTGTTTGTTACATCACTATTCAAATTTTGTTAATCTTCTGTTATCTGAGTTTTTTTTTTACCCTCCAATGCAAAACTGATCTGTAAGTGTGACTAACTCTGGATGGTCTCAGGACAGTATAGTTAATGTGTTTCTGCTTTTTCACACAGTTTAAAGATGATCCTGAAGGGGCAGAAACGTAAACTCCCTTCGGAGGATGTGGAGGTTCCAGACCAGTGCAGTCCTCTCTGGGAGAGTCAGCGACAGTTTGTCTTCTCTGTTTCCCTGAACAAGTATCAACGTAGCCAGGAGTTAGCAGAACCCAGCCTGCGAAGGTCCGTTTTGATAGCCAACACTCTGCGACAGATCAGCCTGGAAGAGTGCGGGGCGCCCTCTCTGGAACGGGAGGACTCGCAACCTCCATCTAGCTCTTTGTTTTCACTCCAGGCAAAAGAGCAAGAAGGATTGAAACATCATTCTGTAGGAATGGCTGATGAGAGCTGCACAGCTCCCTCCTGCTGCCCAGTGGTTTCTGTAACTTACGTCTCAAGTAATTCTACAAACAGGTCTTTAACAAACTGTCATTCTGGAGCATCAAATGTCCCTGTAGAAGATGAAGACTGGGGGTCAATGTCCACAGAGTCCGATTTTTCCCTTTCTGCTGCCATCTCTTCCATTCTGACTGCACTGGACTCCACCATTGATGGTAGCCCTCAGGCTGCTACACGCATACCTCTCAGGTCCCTGGAGAACCTGTCAGGGGCCCCTGAAGAAAGTGTTGCCTTGGCAAAACAAGAAACCAGAGATTATAGCATCAGCTGGGATCAACAAGCAGAGGGCAAGGTACGAGGGGGCACCATGGAGCCGACGAGGACCAGCCACATTGAAGATGTAATGATGGAGGATTTGTTTCAGGATATAGACACGTCTCAGCTGCAGAGGGACATGGGGGTTCTAGGGCTCCGGAGTAACGGAGGCGAATACTCGGCCGGGGATGAACTCATTCGTTACCTGCCGCCTTTCTCTCCCCCTGTTTCTCCCTCACACCCGTTCTCCCTTTCACTCAACTCCAGTCTGAAGTGTCTGCCTTCATTCTCCTCGTTCAGTCCTTTATCCTCCTCTTCATCACCTCCGTCACAAGCATCCACTTCCTTCCCTGGTCAAAATCAGGTGAGGGACGGGTTTGAGTTGGAACAACTGATGGAGATCCTAGTGGAGTCTTAATAAGATCAGAGTTATTAATTAACTCTAATAAATCCTCTTTCATCATTAAAAAATCCTCCACTAAGTTAGTGGACTCAGACTATTATTCAACTTTATTTTATATTTTACTCCAGACTTAGTGCATTATGGCATTTAGAAGGTAGAAAGAATCTTCCTGAAAAGAAATTGTTCATGTCCAAAATAGAAAATATCCAGAACAATTACTTGTTACTTGTTTTCTGGCAGCTCTTGATACATTTTACTGTATTTTTTCTAAAGAAAGTCACACTTCCTGTGTGGGTGGATGGGAGGCAGATGACCTGTTTGCTGGTTTCTTTTGGTCATTGCAAAGCAGTGAATCATGAACAGCATTTAATTACCATTCAAAGTCTGACTCAGCAAACTGGAACTCAGGCTCAGTCGTACCTGCATGAGTCATAAGGCTCAGGAGAAATTTCCTGGAAATGTGAATGAGGAACTTTGTTGTAGTGCCAGCGCTTTGATGACGGAAGGGCGCCAGTTCTTTATTCCTGCAGGTGACTTACCTCTGGTGCGACACATGTTAAACGTGGCTGAGACACTTTCATCAGAGGTCTGGTCTTCTGTGAAGAAATCCTCTGGTTTTTAAGTGATCAGTAGAAGAAGTGAAGTGTTTGGAGCTCTGAACAGTGTTAAAACAGGATCAGGTGATTCAGAGTTCCTCAGTTTGTCTCTGAGCTGCACCGCAGCTGAGGAGTTCAAGTTGTTTTACATGAAGAGTTTCCTGTCAGTGTTAAAGGGAAGGAGCTCAGGAACCGTGTGGGTGTTCTGCAGAGCGCCGCACAGGTTAACGTCTCCTAATAGATGTTTTTAATCAAAGACTCATTCCAGCTGTTATTTTATACAGAAGCAGATTCTGGTGCAGATTCAGTATTTTGATTGGTTGGTGTTTGACGTGCTGAGATAATCCCAGCTGTGCTTCTTTTACCCAAACAGTTCGTTCTTCAGGAGTTTCACTTGTTTTAGTGTTTTTAGCACTTTTTCCAGTAATGTGCATCTGTTACACCAGGAGGTTTATGTTGTTGTTTATTAAGCAGTGATCATACAAATAAAAGGTTTTCCTAAACATAATGTGATATTTGTTCCGTTATCGTTTAACATTCCTTATTCTTTTTAACTGTAACTTTGTCAGCTATTGATGAACATTAATCCATCACTGTTGAAAGGAGTGAATTGTTTCAGGAAGCACATGAGAACATGAGGTTTGTGAAGATGAATTAAAATGTTTTTTTCATTTAGAATTGCTCCTCTGCAGCCTTTTTATAAATGGCATATGCTGTAAACAAACTTATTTAAATCACTAATGGTGTATTAAATACCATCATGGCAGTTATTTGAAAGGCATGTTTTATTGCAGTTATTTTATTTTGAAATGAGCAGAATGCTCTTCCTGTTCAGTTAGACCTGTTTTTAAAGAGTGATTAACCTGTTGTGGATGTTTTTAATAAAAACATGAAAAGGGAATTGTGTTTTATTTACTGCAGCATGATCCATGTTTAAACGTTGTTGTATTAGGGTTGTTTTACCGCACGTGGATTAGATAAACAGATTTAAACCAATTTATCAATTTAAACACTTTCAGGGGCAAATAGTTTTATTCAAATATTTACCAACTGAATAATTATAAAAATATAGATCCATGTAGCTCATGCACATCCAGTGTTTTATTCTGAAGGTGAAAATTAAAAGCACACTGTCTTCAGTTATATTACACTGAGTTTAAGGTTTTATATACAAACTTTATGAAGCCAGAAAGTTGAAATGAATAAAATACCTGTGCACCACACAGGTGAGTGTGATGTTTGGTCCCAAATTCTACCTTCAGAACTCAACACTAAAAATTCCACAAGCTTTTAATTTAGTTTGACCTATTTTTATTAAACTGCTCTTAAAATCTGATCCCAGATCAAACTAAAATGTTTAGACAAGTTGAGGTCTTCAAGGGCCACTATCCAACATGTTTTAATAGTTTCCCTGGTGAGCATCAAGTTCTGCAAAATCACCCAAATTGATCCAGAGAGCAGAGAAACACATGAAGGATCATGGCTCTCGAGGACGAGAACCAGACACCAAAAACACTGAGGACAAAACAAAAACCTCAGTACAATAAACTTTTATTCAATATTTAAGATTAAATATATGTTAAATTGTTACAAAACATTTTGACAAAACATTTCCATTGATTTCCACAGTAACTTTAATCTTGGAATTAGTTTTACTATTAAAGTTCATTTCAAGTTTATTTCTGAAATAAATTACTTAAAACCAGAAAAAAAATCATGTGTGACATCCGGTTTTCCAACAAAATGAATAACACGTTGAACTACACGCCTAATAATCTGTGATTTTCAAACCCTTGAAGTGTTTATCCTGCTGTAATACACCCAGAGAGACACCAGGGGGCAGCACAGTCTGGCAAACAGTGACCCTCTGGTTTTATATTTTACAAAACAACTACGTTACTACCATCAGACTGGAAATCTGATTCAGTCAATCACATTCCAGATGTTTGAAGTGTTTAGTCTGTGTTTACGTGGAACTCTTAGTGATCACATCCTATTAAAGCACCAGAAGTTAGTAAAAGGCAGACTAACAGTAAAATGTGACTGATGTTCTGGGATGAAGCTGAAAAACAAACTGGCATAAAACATTTTCAGTTAAAAAAAACAATGCGTGTTAGTCTTAAATTAGAAACCCAAACTTGTGACACAAAAACATTCAGCAAAGACACCAGCCAAGACCAAAATAATACGAGAAAACAAAAAGGAACAACTAATGATGTGGTTCTCAGGCCGTAAACAGTCACACCAGTGTTGAAGAGGTAAAAATCCATCTGAGCATCTCAGCTGGTTGCTGCAGTCAGGCAGGACGATCTGAAAACTTCTCACATCTTTTCACAAAAGCTGAATCTTCAAACTCGTCTCAGCTGTTTTATCACTCCTTCTCCTTTTATATGTTTTAGAGAATAAAAAAAAAAAAGAGCCTAATTCAGCCAATGAATCCTGGTGTTTGATTGCTGCTTAAATACTCGGGATCACCAGAGGTAGATTTATTCTCCGTTCATGTTCCTCACAGTTCAGCCTTTGTTGATGGAGTTGTATGTCGGTTGGGATCCTGGATCCAGAGGTTTGCTGGCAGCTTTGTCTTTTAAGCGGGGTGGAGTTTGATCAGAATCCACGATGGTCTCCCTGTCCTCCTCCAGCACGGAGTCCTCACAGCGCGGCAGCTGCAGGAAGGTGGTTAGGCCATGCAGGTCAGCCATCTTATGGAAGGAACGTAGCAGGAGGTACATCATCATCAGACCCATGAACAGGTAACCTGGAAGGAAAGACAGAGACATACAAGAATCACCTGAGAGAGGAATGTTTGATATACCAGAAGAAAGTGTTGGAAAACAGGATTCATTCACTTTTTACTACCAATTTCCTTTTTATGACTTCACACAGTTTCTCAAGATGCAGTAAATAAACAAACTGTTTACGTAGAGTTCAGAGTCCTGCAGTCACTCAGAACCAGTTATTTCTGCTCAATTTCTCATGTTTGCCTTAAAGAAAAGCTGTTTGTTTGTTTTTCCATTACGTGAATCGAAGAGGCCCAGAAAAGTAAACCAGCACTTCTCAGAAACACGGTGGGAGTTTTTACAGATCCAAGCAGCTTTAACCCTAAATGCTCTTAAATCTGATGGTTTTTCTTAATGACAGCACTGATAACTAACAGTTAAATCTGGTGACACTACACTTGTGTTCTTTTTTTTTTTTTTTTTTAAACCCTCCCTGTGACACTCCTGAAAACAGCTGACAAATTTAAGGACTTTGACTGTTTAAACTCCAAAACACCTTCCTAAAATATTTACTCTTCAGCAACATTAGTGAGAGTGCAGCACTATGAAGACACAGTTTTAGTATCTTTAACACAAAATATGATCAGAAAGAACTTTTAAAAATGAATGTTCTTCAAAATAAAAAGTTTTTTTCCAACTTTCAAAAATTATAATCCAGAAGGAAATACTTTTAATTTGAAAAACTGAATATGAGAAAAAATACTCTTATATATTCAAGCTGAAAATCTACATGTTTTGGCTAAATTTGGAGAAATGTAGTACTTAAACAGATTCTGATGGATTGAAAGAAGAAAAAACCCTAAAAACAACTGATTTGAAACAAGAAGTTTCCATATCAGAGCTGGAGAACCTGCAGATGTTCCAACAGGTTCCTTTCTGTAGATTTTAATCCTCAGAGCACACAGAGCTCAGTATGTGCTGCAGTGGGAATAGAAAACGCAGAAATACATCAGTAATACTGAAAACTATAATATGACACTTTCTACTGACGGACCTCCAGCTGTGATCAGAACTCCATCTGAGCCTGACGTTCTATCAGAGGGAAAACACAGCTGGTTCACCTAAAAACTCTGTTCAAACTAAATTATTGCCAAAAATTTAACAGAAACACTCCAAAATCAGGAGGAAAGGTGGAAAAAAAAAAAAAAAAAAAAAAAGGTACAGTATGTAAGAATTAGACCTTGTTAAAAGAGTCCCTTCCATTAAAAACAGTTTTTCTGAGGTTTCTGTTGAATATTTTAGCTCCACAGGTGTTCTTACCTTCATAGTGGGTGTGAAAACAGGTCAACAACTTCTCTTTCAGTTTTTATCTCTCAAACTACGCAGGTGGTGATAAAACCCACTTTCTTCCAAATCTGAATGGCCTGTATCTCTTTCATCACAACTCCTTTGTTCGTTAGTATTCATCAGCTCTTGCAGTTGAAACCACACCTAGCATGCTGCTAGCTAAAAGCTGTTAGCATAAGATGTAACAAACAGGAAGAGAGAACGTCTGACGTTGCCATGCACAGCAGGGCAGGAAACAGTATACCTTGCTCTCATAGGCTAGTTTGTTAGCCAATCAGAGTCCAGCAAATTTGAATAATGACTATGAACAAGCTGCTGCTCGAGGCCTGACGGAACGGGCCACATTTTAATGCAGAGAGACTGAAAGGTCTGTTAATCAATGTTTCCTGACGTTTTTTAGATATAAAATGTTTCATATTACTGGTTAATACTTAAGAAATAACCACAAAGTCCTGAAATTTGTATGAAATGGACTCTTTAAATCCAAATCCTGCAGTTCCTGTAGAAAAAAAAAATCTGCTCTCAGCCACTCACCCCCTCCCCTCCCTGATTTTTCTTTTGGGTTGCCAGTTCTGATGTTGATCCTCATTTTGTTTCTCTTGTATTTGTTGAATTTTTGGGAATGTCTGAAGGTCTATTTGTTCAGCGTTGAGTTTTCCTAAGTGTGTTTGAACACCCCATCACGTGCAGCTCAGCTGATCAGTAGGAAGGATGTGGTGGTTTCTTACTTTTTGCTGCTGCTCGTTGTGGAATTCCAGCTGCTTGTGTTGAAGACTTGGCAGCCTTGCAGACTCACATGTGATTCGTTATGGAACCAGGAAGTCTGGACGTGTAAATAATGATTCTGGTCCAGGTTAGCTTTTTTAAAAATTACAGAAACTAGAGACCACCCAGCTGACTGAGATCCAGATCTGTTACAATGTGACTTTATTTTCAACATCAGTGGGACATTAAACTGTTGGGTTAGTATTTATCTGTAAAATTCTTACATACTTTAATGACTTTCATACAAACAAGCTTTAAACAGATGTGTTTTTCAGAAAATAAGTGAAATTATAAAATCAGTTGGATAATTTGAAAAACCTTGCCACTTTTAAAATAAAATTTTACAAACTTTATGATGACTGAATTTGTATTTTGGTTTAATGTTTATGTTAATCCTCTTGACTCGTGGTAACTGAGGAGCTTCTGTGTTTATAGTTTAAGGATATTGACTGTAAAACTGAGTGAAATAAAAAACAGGAAAAACTCATGTGACTGTTGTTCAGTAACTTCTTACTGTGAGCGAACTTCATCAAATGAATCTCTGTTTATAAAAGTAATGGAGGGTAAATAATGAAAGTAATGGCTGGAGGTCTGGGGTATAATTTCAGATATTAATGTTTTATTGTTAAATATGTTTTAAAATTGTGTTTAAAAAAAGTTTAATAAAATACAGATTACACCAAGACATGTTTCTTTTCTTTTAGATGGAAATTCATCTAATTTACACAGAGCCTGCTGAGAGTGGGCTGCACACAGACTTTAAACAGCTTCTTGTGAAAGTTAAAGTTTCTGATAATCTGTTTTAAAGACAAAGTGATTTCATATCAGTGTAACTTGAAACGAGCCACTTAAATCTCCACAAAGCTCACAGATAAATAGTCCAACAGTTGTTTTGGTTATGAGGAACTGACCCCTCGACCCTGACGTGCTGCCGAGAAAAAGAGAAGCAGCAAAGTGCAACTTTTCACATCTGATGCCAAACTGAAAACTACATACACTTTCTACTGTCTGCACAAAAGAATCAAAACTAAACAAACAGCCAAATATATTTGACTCCACAGGTATTACAGACCAGTTCAGGAGGATCAAGTGCACGCCATTTACCATCTACTCACTAACATAAATATCTCATCAGGTTTGTAAATATCATGCACTGATCCCATTTAAACAAAGACAGAATTATATTTTCTTTGTGGAAACTTTCTACATCATGACAGAATATTAGATTAACTGTATTTGAATTGATTTTAAAACATATTTAAGATAACCCTCTTGTGAAACTGAAAATCAGCTGATTCTTTGCATCAGCAGGTATTAAAGGTTTGTAGACCTGAGCTCAGTAAACATCTACAGATAAGAGCGTCCTGTTTCTCAAAGAGGGAAACACCTTCTCATCAAACATCTACTGCTAATTTAAAGCACCTATGTCACATCCTGCTCCTCAAGCTCTTGCAGCTTGGGGATGTTTGTCTGCTTCTACACACCTGGTTTGGATCAACGGGTGATTATCAGGCTTCTACAGAACTTTTTAAACAGGTATTTTAACCACTGAATCAGATGTGTTCAAGGACCAGGACAGGACTGACTCTTACTGTAGAATCCAAGATTTCATTCAAATTGAAACAAAAACAAAATAAATGCCGTGAAAATAAAACGGAAGGTGAAATATTTGTTTTCTCATGAAAAAACCTTGAAGCCTGTACGACATGAATGTGTCTCCACATTTCAGGTTTAAGAAACTATCCTCTGGTTTCGATATTTTCAGATACTTTTTCTGAATTTCAAAATAAAATAAAAAGTCCTAATGTGTAACAGTGAGGATTCTGTTCATTTCTATTATGAAACCAGTGATTCAACAGGTGCATTTAGTTCCTACACTGTATAAAAGAATTTCACTTACCCATCACAGCAACCTGATACAGCCCTCTGTACTTCTGCCCAGGCTGATTTGCAGGAACAAAATCCCCCAGTCCGATGGTGCACAGAGAGATGAAACAAAAGTAGATCCCATCTAAGAATGTCCACGACACCTCAATCAGGCTGAACACAGCTGCCGGAGCCAAGAAAAAACAAAGCACCACGACAACCAGCAGAAGCAGGAAGTGCAGCACAGTGGCCGGCCGAGGCTTCAGACCCGCACGCTGCAGGAAGCCAACAGGAGCGAGAACCAGAGGGTACATGAGTCTCTGCACGCAGGCGGTGAGCACCAGCATGGTGAAGGGAACACCTATCAGGGCGTAGATGATGGAGAAAGCTTTCCCAGCATCCGACAGAGGAGTAGGGTGACCATAACCTGAAGATAAAACAGAAGACGGATTTCAGAAAATATAAATATAAATCACTCCCCGTGATGCGTTCAGGTGTGTCAGGATGGTTTGTTCAAGAAGCAACGTAAACACACTCTGGTGGAAATGAAGGTAAAGATGCCCCCCTCCCCCCAAAAAAAATAGTTTCCCATTTTACATGAGAATTATCTGTAAATAAAAATATTGATACTGAGTTTATGCTGTGGAACTTCTGTTTGGCTCCTGAGTTTGAATGTGCTGATGTGGGATCAGCCATCCTGAGAGTTACTGGGGTCGTCGTCTTCCAACCAGGTCAGTGTGTGCGTTTTCATTACGAGCTGAAGTGTAAACTATAATGAAACGTTCCTCTGTAGATGTTATTGGTTGAGAAGGTCGGACCTTTAGACAGCTGCAGCTTCTGTGCAACAATCACATGCATGTAAATTGTCTTCCATCACTCAAAACATTTATCTTCTCTGTGCAGAATGTGGCATGAAAAGAGAAGGTTGAACTTCAACCACGTGATCAGCTGCACAACTTTAACACAGACCCACCACATGAATCCTACAGTTCCCTTCAAAATAAAACTGAAGGAACATCATAGGAAAATAAGAACTGTTGAACTATAAACTTAAGTATTAAAATGTTCAGAACGGAGTAACAGAACATGTAATTAATTGGCTCATGCTTTACTTTTAAACACCAGAAGAAGATAAAAACACCTGGTCCAGTCTTACAGATCTGAAACAAATAATCTGCTCTTGTTTTCTAAAAAAAACTTCTTTAACTTATAGTTCAGGTGGTTAAAGTGCACCTGAACAAAGAGTTCAATATTTAACCAGAACAAACATTACAGTCAAAATGAGTTTTAAATCTTAACATTCGCTCAAGTCACAACATTGTTTTATTAAATTTGTTGCTAAGATTTTATAAGAAATCCACTGATTTTTGTGAGGTAATATCAGGTATATTTTCTTACAGTTTTACTTCCAGATGAAAGTTTTAGGGGTGAACAGCTGGTTTATTTACAACCATCTTGGTCAGCTGATCGAAGTCAACATGAAAACAAAATGTTACAGGCCACATTAATTAAACATCACCAAGCAAAACGAGTCCTGCAGAACAGATGTTAGTTCTGTTCTGCTTCATGCATGAATTTGCATTTTCTCTGAGTCCATGTGAGCGTGACTTATCTTGTTTAAAGAGACAGTACAATCTTGTACTGGTAGGTAGTAATGATACTGTAACTCTATAACAATGTAAAATGTCTTATTGGGGATAAATTCTGCTTTTATTTGAAAGTTTATCAAAAAGTTCACAAAACAGTTTTAGATGCTAAAAGAACTTGTTGACTTGTGTTAAAAACTAGTAAAACATTTAACAAATGATAAAACTTTACAGTTTTTTGTTGTAACTGGTGCCAGATGGTGTTTAGTTGATATGAAGAGTTAAACAGAAGCATCCGAGCAGCAGATTTAATTCAACTCAATCCTGATATTGACATTTTAAGTTAAATACAAACATTTTCACATCGTCTTCAACTATTCAAAAAGGAAAAACATTTTATTAAAATAATTCTAGGTTATCGTTCATTTGACCTTTTTCTATATTTCTGTTCAGCCCTGAATTCACATCTGGGTCTAAAATAGATTTAGATTATTATTAGGTACAAATTATTTTTACCATGTGAAAATGAGGTTGAAGCTACAGCTTTTATTGAAGTAGGAACCAAATTTTAAATAAAAGCTTTTTAAAAAGGGGAGGGTTTCCTTCCTGTTAGTGATGAAGTTGACATTTCAGACTCACCGAGTGGTTCTTTGTTTTGCCTCAACATCAGTTTAAACAGAAAGTACATTAAAATGAAGACAAAAGATCAAATTTAACAGAATTTTTCCTTCCCTGTAGTCCAACATGATGAAACACTTTAAACTGCTTGTTTTACATCTGCTAACGAAGAACCACAGAAACGTCAAAAAGTCCAACTGAACTGCCAGAAGTGAACACGTCAAACTTGGATAAAACATGGTGGAATCTAAACGTTCCATTTCAAACTGTTAAAACTGGAGGCTGCTTGTTTTAAACTGAAGGAACCAAAAACTGACTCAAGATCTTAAGCTCCAAAACTGATTTTGAGACAGTAAATAGAACAACGTACGAGCCCTTTTTCTTTATAATCATCCAAATACACACAGATTGAGAGAGTTTATATAAAAGTAATGGAGTCACTGTTCATCAGCTTTCAAGACATTTATAAATGTAACAGAAGTTGAAACCATCTAAATAAAATGTGCTCAATTTAAAATGTTCAAAACAAAAAAGTCTGCTAAATATTGCTGGTGTCTCAAACTCTAAAGCAGGCATCTCCAACCCTGGTCCTCGAGAGCTACTGTCCAGAATGTTTTAGATGCATCCCTGCTCCAACACAGCTGAATCAAATGAATGACTCATTAGCAGGCCTTTGCTAAACTTGATGGCTTGCTGAAGAGGTAATTCAGTTAATTGATTCAGCTGTGTTGGAGCAGGGACACATCTAAAACCTTCTGGACAGTAGCTCTCGAGGACCAGGGTTGGAGATGCCTGCTCTAAAGACTCAACAGGTGTGGCACTGAAAATAACAGCTGGTTAACCAGTGGTAGGTGTTGCTTTTTAAAATCTGGGGCATTCTCATGTCTGTTGAACTCTTTATTATAAATGTGAAGGTTTACAGATCAAATATCAGACTGACACAGAAAACACCAACATCTGTGTGAAGCGGTGGAATGAGGACGTGCAGGTGAATTCAGAGGTGTCACAAGGCTTCAGGTGACCCAACCGCTCATTCTGGGTTCTACATGGAACAGATGTTCAGGCCAAATAAAGATCTGAACCAGATCCCAGAGTATTCAGATCATTTCAAACTCTAAGAAGAAACCTTCCTCATAACTCAATGATGTGAATTTAGCCATGATCAGTTTCCTCAATCTAAAAAAATATAGATTAAATTAGTAGTATAAAACACCTCCAGGTGTTTTCCACAGTAAACCGTATTAAGTTTCGGGGATTTTCAAACGTAAACTTGTAAGAAAAGCAGAACTGACGCTTAGATAAATGTTTGAGTCTGACACAGCTGCAGCTTATCTGTAATATGCGAATCACGTGGTGGAGGAACATCACAGCTTAAAAAAACTTAAGTGAGAATAAATTTTAAATGCATTATATCATGTACAGTGAGACTTCGTGATTTTATATAAGTTTTTGACTTTGCGTCCTGCGCAACAACACCACAGAGAGATGGTGCCTCGAGCGAACTTTGTAGCAGAACTCACCTACAGTGGTGACCAGTGTGTTGGCAAAGAACATGGAAGATGCCAGGTCCCAGTTGGACCTCCCGGAGGAGTTTCTGAGGACGGAGACACCGTACTTATTGGCCGACAGGACTCTGTTTAAAAAGCGCTCGAGGGACGCAGCGTTGACGCAGCTCTGGTTCAGAAACTCCTCTTTCAGCATTTCCATGTCATGTCGCAACTTCTCCTCCACCGGCCGCTCGATACTGGAGAAAACCAGCGCTCCGAACAGCAGGTAGATGATGTAAAAGAGAACAAAGCCGGTGAGAAGCAGCCACGACTTGCCTACAGAATACATGTCGCGTTTCAGCTGCGGAGAAACAGCTGGCGGCGCGCAGAGTCGCTCTCCAACTCCCGCACTGCGTTTCCGCTCCTCTCTGAGTAGGAACTTTTCAGGGGCCGTCCTAATTGAACTTGAACACCTCCTTGTCAGTGTGTCCTCCTCTTGCTGAACAACAGGAAGGTGTGTCCAGCTGGAAAAGTCGCATCCTGAAATCTGACAAGTTTCACATTTAAAATCACTTCAAGCCAACCTTTTAAAACAGACTAATATTTATGCACATTTTAAAGACACATTTGAATTGATCTGTCAAAACAACCATTCTGTTTTTAAAAACTTAAAGTATTTTGTTAAAGTTGATTATCTTATGCATCTTTTTCTCGGCCTTTTGTAACTGTGACGTTTCACTTCTGAACGTAAATAACGTCATAACGTCAGTGTTTCAGTTAAATGTAAGTAAAGAGGCTAATGTTGTTTGTTTCTGTGTGTTTTCACCCCCATCAACTGAAATATGAAACCTGTGAGCGAGCTGTTGTCTTCAGCCTGGCTGAGTCATTATCATCATTGAACAGGGTAATCAGAGCAGAGGAAAGAGGAAGATGAAGGTAACTGAGCACAAAGCAAGGCTTTCAGATGCTGCACTTGTTTGGATTCTCAGTTTAGAGAATCAGAGAAGAATTCTAGTGAAAGTCTTACACCTGGTTCACACGACAAGATTTTTACAGTGTTGCAAGAGTTTCAGACACACACAGCAAAAAAAATCGAACATATTCCTGTTCTGCACCTGTTGCGAGGTCTCATCATATCATGTGGTCACACATAACACACGGAGAGAGTTTAAACACAATAGAGACGAGTTTCTCCCCAAAAAACAGATGAGCACAAGCGCTTGTGGACTGTTGCTGAGAAATATGCGTCTGTTCACCGCTCTGCAGCACTTCAGCCAGTGTGAACCAGGCATCAGAAGAAGAAGAAGCATCCCGAAACCTCGCTTACTGATTGGCTACACTGCACAGAGATGGCTGCATGCTCGGTTCTCCTCGCAAGACATCACACACGGACAGATATCAGGCTAAGACAATCCAACAAGTTGGATTTCCCCGACCTGTGATCGAACGTCCTTCAGAGCGGACCCGATCACTCTTAACACATCACACATGGCAAGATTATCAGTTAGGATTATCTTAAGTGCCGTCCTGATAATCAGTATGAGTGTGAACCCGGCATAAAGCTAATCTCTTTTCAGACTGGAGCTTTTTTCTGAGTGGATTTCAGCCATTCAAATGAACTCAAACCTCGATAATTTCATTGCAGTTTAAACCAGCAGTCCCCAGACTTCGGTTTAATATCAGGCGATATTTTCATGGACCAGCAACAAAATAAACTGATACGACTGATATAAAAACTGAGATGTTTTTGGTGTTTTTAAACTGTATCGCTAGAATCCAATGTGTATTCATCACAACAACATCACATGACATCCTCTCTAACTCCTCGCTCTCTGGTTGCTATGGTACATTTAAACATGCTTTCAAAATAAGGTCCCGTCTAGATCTAAAGGGTCATAATAACATCTAAGTGAACTGCTGAAGTCTAGTTTGGTGTCCTGTCACAGCAGAAAACCTGCTGCACAGAGACAGGAAGTCAGAAACAGGGTTTTCAGTTGTAGAGAACTCACTACGTTCTGTCATGAATTTAATCCAGAACATCAGACAAGTTGTTGTCTCAAACATACGTTTGTCATTTGCGATCTGCTGGTTTTACAGGACTTGATGTGAATCACCTGTAATGATAAATCCATATTTACACAGGACTCCTGCTGTTGTCTGTTTAATGCAACTTTCTTCTTCTCTGATGTCTTCTGTCTCCTCACTGGGACTTTCCCCCTTTACAAAGAAACTTTCTAGAGATGTTTGTTTTGTGCTCGTTTTGCCAACGTGTCACATGACAACATGAGAGAGCAATAGACTGGTGAAAATTTCTGTTTTATAATCTACATTTATTATTGTTGGTGCATTTGCTTTAATTCAGATTGTTATTGTTTTGGGGTCAGAGGTTCAGTAAAGTATCTGTTTATCCTCCAGCAGCTCAAAGTGAATAAATCTAATACAAATGTTCATTTTAAGGGCTTGACGTTGATCCACTGATATTCTTATCATCTGTTTCAAGTTCAAATCAAATTTTTTATATATTTACCTTTAATTTGTTGTTTCATGTTTAAAGCAACATAATTTTATAATAATTCATGGATGAAAAGGTTAAGAGCAGATCATTCTTTTTCAGTTTTGACCTCTTTCAGGTGTTTCAGAGGACGTTATCTTCAGATGCAGTCTGTTTTTCTGTCAGTGCTGAGTATTTTCCAGTGCACTTTCAAATTATTCCCAGTTCACGGGATTCTCTGATATGAATTCCAAAAGCCCTGAACTGTAACGGGGTGCTTGTTTTCTCAGACAGAGGTTGCTAGGTGCAACTAAACACCCTCAGCACGCTCTGTTAGTTTCTCCTGGAAGAAACGTTGTTTGTGAACTTTATATAAAACGCCGTCTGACTCATGCAGTCTAAATAGTGAGGTCAGGTCAGTCTTCTGTCCACGGACTTGTTTTCCACTGAACAGTACGAAGCTCTGTTATCACAACTCAGTGAGCAGGAGACTGCTCTGACTAAGCAAATAAAGTTTTTGACTGTCTGCAGCACAAAGGCTCTTATTGATTACAGCAATGAGATAAATAATATAAATACTTCAAATAAACCAAAAATATGTTTATTTCAATTGAATTAACTAATCTAACCAAGTTCAAGAGCGTCTCGTTGTCTGTATGCCCGAGGAGTTAGTGAAAACATCCACATCTTGTTTTGAAAGCCAAGCTGACCCAGTTATAAATGTCACAATGTGTTTGACTGTGTTTTTGTTGATTCGCCTCTTGGTTCTGAAACGCAGGCTGATGGTGGTTTGCCTACAAGTTAAATATGTGAACTTGTGATCAGGAGATTTCTGACAATTCCTTAGATATTTATATCTTTTCAGATGATAATTTTAGACACTTTTGAACTGTTTACTGTTTTTCCACACAGAGAATCCTTTATCAAGGCATTTATTAATCAGCTTCAGGATCGTGTGATGAATTGGTTTTAATGCTTTGGTTGTAGAGATCAGCTACAGCAGGAACACTCATTTCATTTCTAGTTTGAAAGGCATCTGGTCTCATGTGTGTTATTCCCTGATGAAACACATCCTCCCTGAGACGTGATCTTCATCAGACTGTGTTCTGTTGCTGAGCCTTACCCTCATCATTAAAAAAACACAAGCTGAAGGCTACAGTCAGATGATGTGTTTTTCCCTCTATCCTGAATCATAACACATAAAAACAGTCTGTTAAACACAATCTTATGTATTGATCAAGGTTTTCATCTGGCTGGGCAGTACATGAGAATGTGATAAACAATGACATACAGAGGTGAAAGCAGAGTGAGAGAAGTGGGTTCATAAATCTGAATAAAATCAGATTCCCTGTTATTTGTGCCTGTAGTTTGGTTGAGTTTTTATCATGTTACTTTATTCTAGAGAGAATAAAATACTGAATAGAAATTTAATGTGTTGCCAATTAATAAATTCCCAGTTATTGACTATAGAAACCTGCTGCATTTTGTTGAAAAGCTGAACGCTACCGTCTCTAACACTAAACACCTCACAGCTTTAAGGTGTAAAATCTGTCAATCAACAAGCAGCGATGTGTTTTCCTGTAAAACACACTGATGATAAATAAAGACTGATAATACATCTTCATCTGTTTCCTGTTCTAAAAAGAAGCCAGGATTTATTATTCACTAGCAAATGTTTTTTGGGACTATAGTTTGTGCACTGGATAGGTGTGGCTGAAAGTCCCGCCTACTCACCTGCACACAATCACACTGTGTTTTTAAATAATAAATCAAATCTAAAAATAGTTTTTGAAAATACAACAACATATATACCCAAAAGAAGTCAACATTTAAAAAGTACTCATGGCTATTTTTTTAAATCAGAAAAAATTATTTTTTTTGTGGAGTGGGCGGGGCTAAAATGAAAAAGAATTTGGATAGAGTCATAGCAAATTCAGCATTTACAGCTTAACAGAAGTAAGATCGACGTCCTTGAACATTACATTAATGCTCATATGAAATATCTTTACTTTGGACCTTTAATAGTTTGTATTTAACTTTTAGTTGTTAAGATCTAAAAGTCACAACAGGTCAAAGGTCAACACACAGTATTGTTTTATTATGTTAGTCACTCTCAGTTTCGTCATTCTCATTTGATCAGATCAGAAAATATTAATCTGCTTTTCAGCAACTTCATACAAATGACACGCACGCACACGCACGCATGAGTTGTTTTTAAATTGCACACGATCACAAATGATTGAGATTATGTATGATATTTACACACAGACACACAAAGAATCCGCGTGTCAGAACTAAACACACACTGAAGTCATTGGGATAATGATCACTTTGACTGACAGATGTTCAAGTTCTGCCCATGAAGTGAATTAAACAGAGAAAAGCTGAAGGAACGATCACATGCTGCTGTTTGAGTCCACGTCAGAAACAAACACTTCCTCCTGGACATGCCTGTTTGATGTGTGTAAGCTGCATTTCTGTTGGCACTAACTGGAAGACGAATCACAAGAGTTTCAAGATTTCCTCCTGTCACTGGCTGTTCTGTTGTTAATACACAGTGAAAGCAACATGCATCAATTTGTGACAATGAGAAGGTGAGAAATTAATTCATTTGAGTTCCTAAACAGCGTTTAATGCAATTAGTGGAAACAAACTCGGTTTTTCTCATCAGTGTGACAATATTTGTGCATGAATCCAGCAGATGTTTGACTTCACTGCATGTTCCTGCTGCGTTAAAGGAACAGGGAGAAGTAGTTACTGTATGTTTGCATAAATATCACCAGCTGCCACAAAGGCTAAAGCCAAAAAACCTTGAAAAGAACACGACAGATGAAAATTTCTCCTTCTTCTTTAACTAAAACAGACAAAAGCCTTTGTTCCCCTATGGTGTTAATATTAGATATTTAAATAAATCCCAGCTAATGCAAACAATTTGTCTCATTACACAAAGACAACATGTCAAAAAGATCAACATCTGAGTAAGTAAGGATGCATAATCCTTTCTGACGGATTAGCTCGAAGATGTTTTAAACATCCAGATGAGCTTCAGAAGAAAATATGAGGAGAAAATGATTTTTTTTTTTAAAAAGAAAAAATGTGAAACATCATCTGCAGCACAAAATCAGAAATGTCTGCACACAAACCTACAAATCATCCTCGATTGTCATGGATTAATAATCCTGTGAAAGTTCTGGACTAACAAACACTACAGGAATCATTGTGATCATGGAATCAGGAACACTGTTAATATTTTGGAGAAATGTGCTACCACCTGGTTGCATTTTCCAGGAAACTTCTCAATTATTTAAGAAAAACTTCCACAGATTAGATTCTGCACAGATTAAAACAGCAGGTGACTGTACTGACTCACCTGACGTGCACACCTGAAAACTGTTAAAACATTATGAGATGTCAAATTCAACAAAGGAGGCCCAAAATATTCTAGAGCTGAAATTTTTAATTTATAAATCAAAATCTCCAAATGTTTCCTTTTTAAGAGTCACAGCAGCTGTTTGTTCTCATTTTCTGATAAATTCAACAGCTAATTCTCAGTTGCACCATTTGATATGTCGTCTTTGTGAACATTTCTGATAAATATTGAGTTTAAACATTCAATAATAAGTGAATTTTGCTTTCATGTAGACTTCACATCCCAACTATCGTAAAACTAAAACAACATAAAGGAAAATAAGCCCTAAAAGCTCCATTAAGTGATAATCGATCAGTCAATCTGAAGGCCTGCTGACGCTCTGACATTCTGAAAACCTCATCAATAAATGTGTCAGGAGATGCATGTTTGTTTAAATCAATGAAGCTCAATCATGTCAAGAAAAATGTTTTTTGTTAATAGTGATTTTCAAAGCAAACTGGGACAATTTCTGCATCAACTGAAGACTTAAATAAAGACTGTTTTCTAAAAAAAAACACAACAGGAAGGAAAATATCAGCACAGCTTGAGTCTTCCTTCAACACGGAACGAGTCGTCATGCTCTGACCAAACTGACAGCATGTTGAGTCCATAATGAAACTCAGACTGGTGGCGCCGAACACAAACATGTGAACAGGAAACACATCTGAACCAGCTCAGGTTTAAATACCCAGGGAGTGTGCAAAGAGTAGAAAAGTCCTTCAGTGTTTGGACTTCAGGAACCTGCAGTCCTTCAGGTGATTAACAGTCCAACCACAGCTGAAGCCACAGTCACTCCACCATGTTTCTGTTGTAGTCACATGACAGCCGTCGCTTGGCGGCAGCGTGATGAGAGTGCTGATTAGTGGAGGAGAGACCAGGGGAGAGACGGCGGCTCGTTGTCCATGAAGGAGGTTTGTTTTCCTGTAAATGTCCCGATAAAAAGATGCAGACAGCAAACCATCAAAATCAGCAACATGATCCAAATATTTTAACTGTATTTAATGAAAAAGCTGCATGAAGCATCTTTTATAACATCTTGCTTAAATTATATAATGTTGAAGTGTTAGCATGTCAAACTAAAAATAGTTTCAAGTTAAAAATCTTTTATTTTGATTAGAAAAGGAAACTATGTCACACATCGTGGTAAGGTAAAGCCTGATTTGCATTTTGCAGGTGTTCTATAGATTTCTGACTGGGTTTGCTTCAGCTTAGCGCTCGTTAAATTATCAACAGCCAGGAAGACAGTGCTTTGCATATGCAGCATTGATATCAGCTGAATAAAGCAGCAGCAGGTTTCAATAGAAGTTCAGTTTACCTGCAGCTTCAAATACTTCAGGGTTAAAATCAATCTGTAAAGCAGCTCACAGAGTATTTTTTTACCTGTTTATAGAATAATGTACCACGAGCAAAGAAAACAATGTTTAAAATAAATGACTGAGTTAGCTGTTCTTTCATTCCCATGTCTGTCTGAGTCAGTTTTTACTCACAGGGATCGGCTGCTGTAGATGTAAAGTCTTCAGCAGCAGGTCACGAGACACGCTGTTGGCCCTCTTGTAGCTCTGTGCAATCATTTTATTCAAGTCGTGGAAGTTGTCCAGAAGCCTGTTGAAACAGCGCTTGTATTAAAGACATCCACATTCTCTGAAATCTAGAAACTTCCAAAAACTCAGTCCAGGATTGCAGTTCACAACATCAACCACATGGTGGCGACATTTCCTCTGCGTTCCAGTGTCCACTATGTCCTAATCTGATGTCACGAGTGGATTAAAATGTCCCTCTATGAGACATCAGTTTTCACCAGTTTAAACTGATCTGATGTGTTTTCTAACTAGTTATTTAGTTTGCAACAAACACTGATACACAGTATTATTTTTATGTTATCAAAGAAGATCGATAACGATACCAAACATTGGAAAATATTTAACAAGAAATTATAAAGCCTGCAGAGAAAACATTCTCATAGATTTACTGTATGTTGTAAGTTTTTTTGTTTTGTTTTTCTTCAAAAACTTTGTTGTGAAGCACTTCCTTGAACCAGGTCAGCCTGTGGGTCCAGTTCCCAGCTGGGACAGCCCGACTCCTGGGTGTGAATATAGAAAATGAGGGATGACAGGAGTGAAGAGGATTCACTTCATCCTTCACCTTTAAGTTTGTATCTGAGATAATTACTGAATATTCTGCAGGCAGCTGAGACTCCTGGTATTTCACTTCATGATAATAAGTTGCATCAACTGGATTCACTTTCCTCCTCATGAAGCTCTAAATCATCTCAGCTGCTGCACCACAGCAGGTTAATCTGTCACCGCGTGTTCCTGTATCAGCTGTAGCCTCAGACAGAAACATGCCGCGGTGCGAGAACTAGCAACAAGCACTATGTAATAGAACTTTTTAATACTGCTTCACGTTGCCTGTCACAAACTGGAGGAAAACATTTACACACATAGCGAATGTGTTGCATACTGACTGATTTACAGTGATACAACTGAGATGGTTCACCTACCCCTGATCCTGGTTGGCTCGGCTCCTGAGGAGCTGCGTCAGTGTGGGAGAAGCATGAAGGTCGCCTGATGATGGACTGGACGGTGAAGGAAAGGCTTCAGCAAAGACAGAATCCTGCAGAAGAAACAGACAAAAACCAGAAGAATGATGCAGGAAGTGGAAAAAACTTTCAAACTAATTCAACATGCACAGCATTCAGACACGATCCATCTCTTATTCATTAGGTAAAATATCAACTTGACTTTCAGAAAGACCCTTTTTGGTTGTAAAACATCTTTTTTAAAATCAGCTTTGACTCTTTTCTGCTCTGCTGCAGGTTTCATTTATCAGCTGCATCTTTGTGTATCTTTAATGTCCACTGAGAGCTTCTCTTTGCAGCGTTTGCTTCATCTTTCACTCAGAGCTTTGACAGGTCCAATGTGAATTATACTGCTGTACAAAATACTGATTTATTTCAAGCCAAAAATATGTAGCAATGTATTCCACTGGGCCATCTTGTGTTGTGAAGGAGGAAACAGCAACGAAGAGGACCAAATATGTCACAATACTTTTGGAAAGACATCTAAGAAATCTTAGAGTTTTGGGTCTCAGAGGAATTTTCACTGAGAATATACAACCTCTATTAAATAAATAAATTAATACTGACATGATGGTACAGAGTGAAATACTGTGAATCTGCTGCAGCGAGGAGTGAAAACCACCTCATAAGATGATACACAATATGTGACCCGTCATAAGATAATAGAATACAACAAATATTGAATATTAAATATCAAATATGTAAAATATGTAACTTTCATTTTGTCGTTACACTGTATGAAACTGTAGCAATAAATAGTGACTGCAATAAATCTGTGTTTAGTTCTATACAGTTAATAATTAAAACTTTTTGTTCAACTGGTTTCTGTCATTTGTGTATTCAGCGCCCCCTAAAGGAGACACGAAGTAATAACATCTGCGAAATCTGTTCCCTGATTTTATGAACCAAAATCAGTGTATGAAACACTGTTACATAAAGAAGGACGGCCATATTACTGTACCAGACTGTGATTGGTCGAAACTCTGTCTTTCTTCGCCTCCACGGCGCCTGCTGGCCACCACTGCTCCGCGTCTCGGCCTGAATCAGACGTGTCCTGAGGGAAGGCGGTCCAGGTGTCGTCTGATTGGTGGAACACACCGCCGGTCCACTCTGCCTTGCAGTGGGTCGACTCTCCAGTGATGGTGTTGTTTCCAAGTGCTGTTTACAGACACATGACTATAAATATACTCTGAGAAACAAGGACGAAGAAGAAATCTCACAAAAAAGATCCATCAATAATTTTTACTAAAATGGTAAAAAAGAGCTTTGGTCAAACACCTGGTTTGTTTTTAGCAGCAGTGTTTTTATCAATTAGCTTGTTGTCTCTCATGCTGTGAACGCTGCATGCATGTTTGTTTCTGCACGCCTAAATTTAATTACATCTCACTGCAAAGAATCATTTGAGTGAATTCAGTCTGTCCCTTTGATTCCTGCAGCTCTGACGTCCCTCTGTGGCTCAGACGCTGCATGAAGAATCTATGTGACACTTCATTTGTGCAAATGTCTCCTTCTCCCATCGCCCAGTAACCTGAGGCTAACGGAAGCTCCCCCTCCATCAACCCAACTCTGAAAGATTAATAACACGTAGTGAGAGGGAGAAGTCAGCCAGGAATCCAGGTCAGGACAGACTAGAATATTATTTCCACTGTGCTTACCAAAGCAAAAAGATTATTTTTTATATTTATCACAAAATGACAAGTTCTACTGGTGGAGAATCTTCTATGTCATGCAGGTAAATACAGTTCTTGTATGCAAACAGATAAACATGAAGATATAAAATACAGGGACATTATTCTACCTGTTTCCATCCTGTGTAGGCCATAAGGAGCCCAAATTCTAAAACTCAGATGGGGCCAAATACTTTTGTGTGTATTTGCACCTTGGACAGCCCAACTTTATTCTCCTCTTGAAAACCAGATAAAATGTTTAAGGGACTCTCTTTGGGAAAAGAAGTTAAAAGATGAAAGAGCACACCCCCCCCCCCCTCAGTTAGATCATCTTAAAATACGTGGAAAAATAATGTAGCAGAAAAAAAAATCTATGAACCATGATTCAACTCGTCTGACCCCAAAGTGGAAACAAGCTTAAGTGAATTAAGTGATTAGTTTAACAAAGCAGAATGTTGGGGGGGGGTGGAGGGGGTTGTGATAACACAGAAAAACAAACAGGCACTCATACTTACATGTCTGTAACATACATGCGATGAGCTGCCATTAATCGGATGATTTTTTAATGAAAGTGCTTTTAGTTTATTTCTGGATTGTGTTTTAGTCAGATTAGATTCAACCATCACGTCTGGTTGTTTGTGTAGAAGACAAAACAAAATAAAAAAATCACTTTTCTATAACAACTTCTTTCTAACTATAACCAGCCAACAGAACAGAAGGTTCTGGCCTCTGGGCCCAGAAACATCTTCACATGGCAGCTAAGAGGCTCCCAGAACATCCAAAAAGAGACAAACTGGTTTCATTTTCCCACCTGATTAGAAACGGGCGTGGTTAACACCTGCAACCCAGACTGTACACTTTCATTTATTACCTCCGCCAAGAAGTTTTCATGGAGGTTTGTCTGTCTGTTAGCAGGATTACTCTAAAACTAATCGATTTGATTTTGGGGGTGATTTAGATTACCGCCTGGATCCAGGATTTTTTTTTAAGGATATGGACATAGTACTTTCTACAATATGTCCACTTGGTAGAGGTCTGCGCTCTCCGAGTACTTTTCTAGTTACTTATTACTTCTATCAGTCAGGCAACAGTTTTTCTATCAGCTGTCTGAATGAAAACAAAGAAAATAGTTTGGAGCTTGTAATCCAAGTGATTAAATGGGACTCCGCCCCCCCCCCCCCCCCCCCCCCCCCCCC